>JAJMFE010000040.1:0-34184 GCA_030574555.1 Tortispora phaffii | reverse complement strand
GCTTCTTTGCTTACTATTATCTATTACTTACCCCAGATTCCTATTTTGTCGCTAAGGCGATGGCAGATGAATTAAACTCTACGGCTCATATCAACGGACCAATCTCAGAACAGTGGTGCCTTTATGACGTAAGTAGGTAATATTGTCGATGTCATAGCACTTTCTGATTAAAGAAGAGTATTTATAGACAGAAATCAACAGACATGAACTGTTAATTTTCAAAATGGCCCCAATTGTCGAAGGAGTGAAAAACATGAAAGATAAGATTCTTCACCGTGATCGTGATCATGATGATAATTCAGAGACCCCTGGTGATTACTTTAATGGTCAAGGAAAGGCTACCTCTGGGTATAGCTCGAAGGACAGTCAAGTTTCTGGATCTCTTGGTGCCACTGGTGGTACAGCTGGGTATGATTCCGATTCCACTACTCCGGGAGTAGCAAAAAATAGCCCGTTCGGACGTGACTACCCTAATAATTCTGGATACGTCGCTACAGGTACCAACGAAAAGCTATCCGGATCGGTTCATTCAGATCCTTCAGGAACTACCGCTGGCTACGGTATTTCTGGGAACACCGATCAAGGGGCTTATGATCATGGCTCATCAGGTTTGATCATTGATGATGGAAACCCTCAGTATGCGAATATCGGAATGGGTCAACAAGAATACCAAGACAGTAATATCGCGCAAAGATATGGTGCCGAACAAGTATCCAATACCTACGGTCCCGGTAGCGGGAAAGCCGCTCAGACGACTACTTATGGGAATTCACCGAATCGAGCCTCTGACTCTATATCCACTGGGGCTTTTCAATCATCCAGATTGAAAGATGAAAGAAGCGGCTACCAGGCCTCTGCCGCTCAGAAATCTGACAATGATTCAGGTTCTGGTGTGCTGGATAGTATCGTGGATCATGCGAAGAATCTCATTGGCAGCAAAACAGAAAATGATACGCGAGTCTGATCTGAATTTCGCATAAGAAAAATATAAGAACTTTCAGTATAAGGATATATCAAGAATATGTATAAATCAATCAATAACTGTTATCTTTGTGTAATGTAAGATCAAGCCGGGCAACTTAATCTGCCAAATGCAGTTATCCATAACATGGTGTCTATATTAATAGCACATATTGTTTGAACTTAAAGTAGTTATTCTACTTTGCCTTTCGTAGTTTTCTTTTTGAGACGTAAAACTGAGCGGACCGATAATTCACAAGCTGGTATTTAATCGAATCTCGTTTCTCCTACTTAGAATAATTATCACCGGAAAGGTAGTTCCGGTTTACACCAACTCAACTTTCTTTCCCAATTAGGGCAAATAGCCTATGAGAGATATATATAACTGCATCGTCGTTGGCTGCATTCTTCCACATCCGTACTCCACCATTCGTTATATAATAACTATTTTTAATATTTATATTTATAGTATTTAGGGGTTCTGTTTGTCATTTAACTCTCAAGTTAGTACGAAGCACTTATAGTTAAAGATGGTTCTAAAACCACCCGAGGCAGAACCATCCTTCTCTGAGAATAACCAATTACCAAAAGACGTCCTAATAGACCATGAAGACTACAAGCATCTCTCATCTGACGCTACACAGTCCTTAAGTTATGGCTCATATACTTTTCCAGCCTCTACTATCCACACTAATTCATCAAACAGTCAACCTGGATCGTCTCCGTCGTCTTATGGCTTTACCGTTCCGGTTCACCACAAGACGGACATTGGGCCTGATATGCATTCCAATAGTCAAATTGGTTCCCCTAGTGCTACTAGGTCTACTCAGAGACCTCATACTACACAAATAATGCAGAATATAGTCTCTGGTGAATCAACTCGCTTGCCGGGAGCGTATTCTTCTAATTCGGTTCCATCAAGAGGTTCGAGCTCTCCTCAAAGGTTTTCATCAACGACATTGGCTTTTCCTTCTCAGGGAAATTTAGAGTTACCTCCTCCCTCTTTGACGTCTCTAAATTCGTCTTCTCCGCAGGGGAATTTTTTAGGTCGGGGTGATGATCGTTTGTCTCGTTGGGATGGCCCAAAGGATATATTGTCATCAGGCGCTTCTGCTTTTCCTGGGCAACATTCTTATTCAAGATCTCCTTCTCCAGCTCGTGCGGATCGTATTCGAAATTATATGACATCCGCCTCCACCCTGAGACCCTCTCTGTCTCGTCATGCATCTCCCTCTAGAACCCATTCTCCCTCTCGTTCTCATTCGCCAACTCGACAACCCTTTCAATTTACTCAAACGTCACTTTCCGCGGTGGCCAAACCAAGCCAAAGAAAAGGACATCGATATAAACATTCATCCGTTTCTATTAATTTTTATCCTGACGCACCCATAAGAACTCCTCTTCCTATTCCTTTAAGTCATCCTATTCCTAATTTAAAGGAGTGCATCCAATCAATGACTCAATCTCAGAAGCTGCGGTTTGTTTGGAGTATTTTCCACTCTCTGGTTGCTCTAGAATGTTACTGGTATGGTTCTGCATCATCTGCTATGATTGCTCTTTCGCATTTACTCTTCTATGATGCCGTAAGTGCCATGGCTTGTGTAGTCTCTGATGTTTTCTGCAACTTCGAAGTGTGGAAACTGAGCAGCATCCGTCATCCGTTTGGTTTAGAGAGAATTGAAGTCTTAACCGGAATCGCAATGTCTGTAACGCTGACATTCATAGGAGCAGACGTCTTTTCCCACACCTGTCAGGATTGGATAGGAGAATTTAGTGATTCATCTGGTCTTGGTCATGGGCATACTCACAATGGACACACTCACCATATGAGCGAAATTACATCCAGTGGGTTTGATGCCTCGGTTTTTGCTGCTCTAATTGTCACAATTGTGTCAGCCTTAATTTTGCAGAATCATTCACGAATTGGCAGAACTGTACGGTTTCTTCCTGTACATAGCTCTAAAGAAGATATGGAGTATAACACTGACAGTTCTGGGACCTTTCTTGAGAAGATGGCAAATATGTTGTCTAACCCAGCTCATTTTCTAACTTTATCTTGCTGCAGTGCTCTGCTAATATTATCTTTACTGCCAGCTTCATGGTCAGTTTTAGCAGATAAACTGTTGGCATTGGTTATGTGCGTCAGTATGTGTATATTTGGCATTGCGTTTACTGTCTCTCTTTGTCGAATCATACTCATGGTTTGTCCGGATATTCTGGACGTTGCTGAAGTGACTGCTGCGCTGGAGAAATTAGATAAAGTCGATCGCATTACCAAGTTCCGAGTTTGGCAGGTCCACTACAACTTGTATATGCTGGTAATTGAAGTCAATACTCATTGTACGTTACGAGAATCGGATCAGGTACGATCTCAAATGCTTGCAGTTATTAATCAATATGCTCGACCATATTCTAGTGGTGCCAGATGGGAAACTACTATTGATATTAATTAATCTTGCATAAGTAATGATAAGGATACTATGTATCCCTTTTTATTCTATTTTTTTTTATTCTGCTTATATTGCAGTTACGAACTCATTATGTCAACATTTTATCATGAACTTTCATATATTAAAAACGAAGTGAAGCCGTAAATCTCATAATAGTGATAGAAGTAAGAAAGAGAGGAAAGTAGGGAATAATTCCCAGTATTTGGTTTCCATTCTTATTCTGAACCGTTTTCAAAGACGGCCTGAACTTAGCGGCGACCTTTTTGCATGCGTTTACTTTTACCCATGCGAGGTTTGGACACTTTACCTTTCTTTCCACGAGAATCATGCCGGCTTCCTTTCCCTTCTCTTCCACCTTTATATCCACCAGTTCTATTAATTTCATCAGCCTCCTGTAAAGCAATATCGAAATCGTCAGCCTCAGCCCCAGCTTCGAAAGTATCTAAATTAGATGCAAGCCCCTTCTTGCGAAGTTTTTTGATCTTTTCCAACGTTTCTCTAGTTGTTTTGGCCCGTTCTTGCTGTTTGGCAACTTGTGTTTGCTTTCCAAATTTCTTAAGATCTCTTTGACGCCTCCTTTCTTCAGCGGCTTTCTTTTCTTTGGCAGACTGTACCATCTTAGAACGGATACGATCCATATGTTCATCAGCCTTCACCATTTCGGCAAAATAGTCTGAAGGACGAGAGAAAGGAATGTTCTCAGCCTCAAAATTTGCTCGAGCTTCAGAAACAGCAAGCAGACCTTGTTTGTAGAACGCAAGCTCTCGTTGAAGATCATCATCAACTATCGAATCTGGGTGGACTACAGCATCAGTAACAGTCATTCCTTCGATGAAAGAGAGCTCTTTCCTCAGAGCAACGAGAGAATTCGTGAGCGCTTTCTTGTTATTCACGGTTAGTTTCTGGTGCGGGATAGCATCAGCATCAGGTTCTAAATCGGCTTCTTCTAAATCGATTTCTTCTTCTTCTTCTTCTTCTTCCTCCTCCTCCTGATCACCAGAAGCTAGTTGTTCTTCAGCCTGTTCCGTAGGTTGTTCTGACTCTGATAAGGAATCATCTTCATCGTTAAGAGCAGATGTGCTAGAGTGCTTTACAGAAGTTTCTTGGCTATTAAAAAGACTTTTTACTCGACTCATAATTCCCATTGTGCTAGCAGATTGGGTTTGAATCGAAGAAAAGGTCCGGATAGGAAAAATCCCATTGTGTAAAGCAAGCTAAACCTTAATTTCATTTTTTTTTATTCATCAATCACTTTTCCTTTATCTACTTTAATCTAATCTTCGTTCAGAACAGCTCGATCCACTAATATTCTATGGAACACTTAGATCAGATACTGGATGCTATACAAAAAGCTTCGGACTCTTTGGATAAAAAACCGATTGAATCTGATAAGGGTGGTATTAGTCTCCTGGCACTGAAGAATGATCAAACTCTTGCGTATGTCCATCATTTGGTCTTATTGATACTATCCAAAATCGAGATGTTAGATGGCTCAGACTCTACTATTTTTGATGATTTAGTCAAGAAACTAGTTGTTGATCGGGTAGTTCTAGAAAGAGGTATTGAATCATTAGAGTCAAAGCTTTCCTATCAAATCGACCATGTATTAAAGGCTCATCGTAAAGCTGAAGCTGATGCTACTTTGGCTGCTGAGAAACAAATAGTACAGTCTCAGCAAGAAAACGATGATGCTATGAGTGATGAGAATAATAATGATGATGATGATGACGATGATGATGACGCTATGAATTTCCGGCCGAATGCCCAGGACCTCATAGACTCCACACAAACATCTCGTAAAGATTCCACAGGGGTTTACAAACCACCTCGAATCTCGGCAACATCCATTGACCGTAAAACTCCTCGCACACGCCGTAGTGCTGCAGTTGACGAGTATCTAGCTGATGTATCTGATCGCCCAGCTGCTTTACCATCCGTCGGATCCGAGATTGGCTCAAAGGGTGCTATTAAAGGTACCAGGGAACTGCGCAAAGAAGCTGAGATTCGCAAATACGAAGAAGAAAACTTTACTCGTCTAATGCCAGATAAGAAGCAGAAGAGAAGAAACCATGATACCTTTTTCGGAGAAGATTGGGATTTTAGTAGCACCAGCAGTGTGCGTGAAGCAACGAAGCGCCAAAAAAGACCCGAATCTGCTTATAAACGCTCAAAACGTCGAGCTAGACAGGCTCGAGATTAATTTTTCATGTCAATACAATACTAGGAAACGATTTACGATCTTACTCGTGTAGTGCAAAACAGATAAATATCACACAATGTTATGTTATTTTCATAATGTGTCCTCAATCACGGAAAAAGGAAAACCTAACTCTCTGCGACATAATTTAAAAGGGCTTAACAATAGTGGTTCGAAGGTTATTAGCCATTCGTACCTTCATATGCTTGCCATGCTTGGATTTCTTCATTCTACGACGGGCAACCATAACCGGTGCAGAGCTCTTAGAAATCAGATAGTTAGAGAATGAACCCAACAATACTCCTTTTATTGCGGATCGTCCTCTAGATCCCACAATTACCATTGTTGGAGCCAAATAGTCAATAATTTCAGTTATAACATGCTTTGGATTTTTGCAGTGTAGTACCTCTAATACACAATTGACCTGAAGTTTTGTCTTACTTAGAAAAGTGACGAGCTGCTGAGAGATAGCTTCGATGCTAGATATTCTTTCCTTTTCCAAAACTTCGGGATCTGCCTCAGTTTCAGGATCTTCAATTGCATAAACCAAATATAGAATATTACCATCACGCAAAACAGTACCCACAGTCCACTCCAAAGCATAAGCAGCCTCGGGAGAAAGATCTGAGGGAATCAAGTACGATCTCCGAATATCTGGGCCATCATCGGCACTTGGTGGTTCTCCACGAGTGATGGTACGAAGTACACGTTGGGATTCTAGTGTTGACTGAATGGACGACAGTGAAACGGTTAGATTGGCAGCCTTCTTCCTATCGGCCATTTCCTCATGATCAGAGGTGTAAGGTGCAGGTTCTAAGTCGTCATCATCGTCATTATCATCAAAAGCAGACGTTGGACGAATCTTAAATCGTCGCTTGTATGAACCATAGCCATCAATATCACGATATCCAGACGGGACATCTTCAATAAGACTTTTCACTTTGTATTTGCTGGAAGCAACTGCCTTGCGTTCTTCTTCTAAAGCACCTAAAAGGCTACTTGGAGCAGGGCGCGATTGGCCATTTACGGAAGATTCAAATATAGACGCATCAAGGCCTTCAAGATCGGAATCAGAATCTGAGTCATCAGACAAATCTTCATAATCATCATCTGAGCTTGAAGCAATGGCATTCTCATCATCAACATACTCACGACCAATACGAACTCGAGAACCTGAGCGCGAATTACTCCTTGATCCGCTTTGAGAGCTTGAACGAGAAGGGGAATCATCCGTAGGAATTCTGCCAGGTACATCATCCCGGACTACAGACGAACTGCGCACAAATTTTCCTAAATTGCCATCAGATCGAGCTATGTTGGCATCTGAGAGATGGTACCACGCATTTCGAAGGTCTATGGCTTCTGGTTCAGAAACAGCCGCGGGGGTTATCGAGGGAGAGCGAGAGCGAGAGCCAGGGCCTTGTGACCAGTTACTAATACTAGGTCTGGATGAAGAGCCACGACTACTTCGAGAGGGTCTAGAGTTTGCAGAACGTGACGATGTTGCTTTACGAGACGCGAAAGGATTTTGAGGAGTGCGGGAAGAGGTTCGTAGGCTTGTTGAGGCTAAAAAGTTAACAGTAGATTGTATATCGAGAGGTCCGCCAGACGTAGAAGGAGATAGCCGGACACCTGAGTTTGCTGATGAAACTGCAGTGAGTGCGCTACCTGTGGAGTTACTTCGGGGAGTTCCGGAAACTGAGCCAGAGGATTTAGAATTATAAAGGGAAAGGGAGTCTAACCCATCTGAAAGCCGTTTAGAAGAATAATAGTCGCCATCATCATCATCACTCAACAAAAGACTGCGAGGTTTAGGTTGGGCTGAGGAGTTTGAGCGATGTTGGGCGGGAGGAGAGGAAGAGCTACTAGTTGAAGGTTCAGAGCGCCTGCGATCATTCTTACTTTGCTCAGCAGATTGGAGGATTTTGAGAATCTCTAATCTTTCTTCTTCTAACGCAGCTTCTAAAGACATGGTCAGATATATACCAAGTATATATTAGAAAGATTTGGCGGTGTATCACCAGTGGACTGCCCGAATCAAGATGGGTAGGAAACAGAAGTCTGAGAGATTAATGTGGTTGAGGGAAATCCTCGAGCTAGAAAAATGTACAGAAACAAGTAGAGATAAAAATCAACTGCACTATTAAACAATTTATCAATCAGGCCTTCGATTTATTAAGAATTAGAAAAACGTCTTCAAAAAACCTGAGAGGATAAGTATAAAGGAGGTTAATATGTATACTAGATCGAGTGGTGGCGGAAAGATATGTGATGATAGAGCAAAACTAAAGCGAAAATTTAATGGCCAGCAGAATATCACAGACAGCTGGGGTGACCTATATAGTAGTATTCTAAACTACCTGCAGCAATAACACTGTAATCACCGTAAAGATAGGATTACGGGTCTAGGTAGAAGGAGGTGGTGAGTGGGTAGGTTTCGTGGCTTTTAATTGGGAAGAAAGGAAACAATAGATCCTGTTGTCCATGTGGATTATCAGTAAGTAGAGTAACCTGGTGTGGCATGGTAACTAACCTAATCAACTATTTAAGGTTTAGGTAATCTCCACGATCGTCTTTCGAAATAAATAAAATGAAGTATTACAATACCCTTTAATTACGTAATTCAGGTATTGATTGTAATCTTTTAGCAAAAGCAACTAATTCAAAATTACAATGTAACAGTGTTGTGGCTCCGTGAGATGCAATCTCCTTTCTGCGGTACGAAGAAAGCAGAAGGGTTATGATGCAGTATATGGATAAATCAGACGATTTTAGTAGAGCAAATAAAGAATAATTATATTAGGTTCAATGATTCCTGCGATGTAGTGGCAGATAATAAGGTGAATTGAGTTTTCTTCGTCGAACTCTGTCTACATTACCTCAATAGGCAACATATCCTCATTAAAAGTATCAAACGGCTCTTTAGAACCTGGTAACACCATCAGATAAAACCTGAATCTTAAACTGTATTCAAGTCAAGGTTATTTTACGTCGCATTTACCAACAAATTTGCAGCGACTGCGTACTAGCCCTCATAAGCTCAAAGCTATGTAGCCAATAACCGGCTGGCGGTTCATAACTATGTGCTCTCTCTTGCTGGTATAGAGTTTCCATAGCACGGCACGAGTTATTGTGGATTAACTGTTGCTATAACGCCGCACTAGCAAAAAGACTATATATATTGGAGTAAATGTTAGCGTAGACCAATGTATTACTGGCATGTTTTCTCATCCAATGTTAGAGTCTGAACAAATGCCTGAACATGGAGAATACCCTTATAGCTCACCAGATTATGCGCTGTACAACTACCAGCAGTCTTCAATGCAGTATTGCTCTGTGTATGCACAGCCTCGTTTCTATGTACCGGGAACATTGGCTTTGCCATTCTTATATAATAGGTAAGTACCATGCCCTTCACTGGAGTATATATGAGACAAAAAAAAAATTAAAGATAAAGAGGATATTAAAAAAAACCTCGTACACAATACTATGAGCCTTTCCTGTTATAAGGAATTTATCCCGACCAAATTTCATATGAATTGAAGAAAAGTTCGGTAACTGGCCAGCGGAAACCACAGCTAAGTATACTAGGACTTGAGCCGAATACTGAAGACCATAGCTAGCAGCTTGAAAACTCAACCAGAGTTTGACTCGTGATATTCTTTATAAATTAATGAGTTTAGAATCTTCAAAAAGGATTCTTGTCTCGATCGACAGTAAAAAGATGGAGTGCTAGAATTTCTATATACCAGTTCAGGTCGTATTCGATTCTACAAGGCAATTACAGCAATAACCCATATAACGGTTCAGTATTGTAAGATGGTAAAAGTATTTGGAATGGGCTATATCTCTGTTCCCTAATAATAGGAAATCCCACACAGGTATTACCAGCTACTGGTCCGAAACATTATTGTTTTCAATTGTTCACTGTTAGGTAGAACTGTTGAGAAGTATTGCTTAATAGACTTTGTTCTATAAGCTTATTCTTTTTTGAGTTATACTGGATGAAGAGGTCTTACGACCCCGGCTATCATTTGTGTGTGCGAAGATTTACAGCACCCGCATTCCAAGAACTGATCATTGGCCAAATCTCTGAAGAAGGAAAAAAGTGAGGAAAAAAAATTCAGGGTAGAATTTTGAGTATTTATCACTTTATTTGAACCCCTATTTGCAAGAATGAATCCTGAATGTCTGTATTGGATATATGAATGGAACATCATCAGGAACCCCAGATACTAGAACCAATTACCGGGGCGCTAGTTGATTTGGGTACGGGTTAGGGTTAGTTCTCAGATGGAGAAGTTATGATTGGTACATGAGATCCCTCAGAAATCAATCATACTTTTTAGATTTTCCGAAATGAGCCGAATACCAAATCAATAACCGCAGGTTTCCCATTATATGAAGTAATATATACCCCAAGGTTCGGAGTAATGTTGTATCATTTACGCGAAGCCAGCATATCCAGCAAAGCCAGCAAAGCCAGAGCAATTCATTCCTTAGTTGCTTCCTTCCTCCTCTTCTGAACTTTTAGAGACTAGATCTTTGGTCAATGTGGACATTCACTTTTATTTGCTCTGCATCGTTATTCCATGGTATCTTTACTTCCATTTTGATCACGGTCTGTTGCACTGGTAAAGCTTATATCCTCATCTCATCGCGCCGTTTTCGGAAGGTCCTATCAGCACGTTGTTTAGACTTAGCGTTTGGTCCCAAAAAGAAAAGGAGTGTACAGACAGACAGACTCCTCCCGTACAATATACATGAGCTCTGCTCAACAATTTGAATACAAGAAAGAAGTCTGAGGAATTAAGAGCTCGATACATGAATTACTAGTATATGGCAACAATTGTTTTTTACTGGAAGCTTTAGCTATTGGATTGGATTCAACGACCATTTTCAACTCATTTTTCCTCTCATTGAGAAAAGAAAAAAAAGAAGACATCACTATTTTATTCCAGAAACTTTATTTGCTTATTAGAAAGTCAAACCTCACCATAGAGTTCTGAGGCATCTTCATTGCTGGAACTTGATGGCAGGCCTCGAAAATATCATACTGGTTCCTGTTTCCGTATTAAGTTGTTCAAAATTGACTTACGTCTATTCCTTTCTTTTTTTTTTTCTGCTTTTTATAATAAAAGCTGAACATCACTTTAATGCGACAGCGCAAGCTTTATCACTCTTAACGGTTTCGGATGTTGATTAGAGACGTTCAAATTTATTATACTCCATACAACTGCGCGCGGCCCTGACCCTGTAAACTTTATTTCACTATAAGATTTAATTTTCATCGGCCACTTTTAATCGTGCAATTTTAAGTATGTCTTCACTAGTCGTGGCCTCACCTTCTCTTTTTTTTTTTCGTTTACTTCGATTTGACCTCGTCTATCCTCTTCTCACTCTTTGCATTGTTTTCTGGTTAATTAAAGAGACAGTTTCAAGGTATATTACTTGCATCTTATCTGAGATACTTCCTATTTCAATATCCCTTTTATCCTTATCTCTTGATTCTTCATTCCTTCTACGAATTTCCGGGTTTGTTTTCCGTCATTCCCGATCTTGTTTATTTCTTATTTGAAGCTACCAGTATTGATCTGGTGTATTTAATTTTCTACTTTTATTTAAAGATATTGTGGGTTGGTTTCCTATCTTAATATCGGTCTCATATCCTTTCTTTATTCTGCTGTACGGTTGCTCTCCGAATCCATTCTTACTTCTCGATCTGGAAGTGTTTTTTTGTTTTTTTCCTCGTGATCTTTAATTATCCTTCTTTTTTTTTTTTCAAAACCATCTCTTTTTCTTTTTTTTATGACCAATACTAACACATTCAGGTATACTGATCCCAATACTCTTACCTCTCCTAAACGTCGTCGGTCTCGGGCTCCCCATAATCCAACTTCTTGGGATCCCCATGACGACATTCTTCTCCGTCACCTTAAGGAGCAGCTAAAGCTCGGTTGGAAGGAAATTGCTACTCATTTTGAAAATCGCACTCCAAATGCTTGCCAGTTTCGTTGGCGCCGCTTGATGAGTGGATCATTGCGTACTCAAGCCCCTCCCATTCAAGCATCCCCCGAAATGGTTTTGAGCGAACTTGGCCATAATCCGCGTCAACCTTCTGATCTGGGTTTGAATATCCGGCATATTACCTTTTCAACCCCCTTGCCAGCCATGGCTTCTGGGCCTGCTTCTTCTCACGCAGGAGGCGGCCTATCATCACCCTCCGTGGCAGGACATCTTTATCCCCATATAGCACCAGCCCCGATGTCTAATGGATCTCTGTCGAATATTATGGCTGTTGGCCCTCCTCTTGGTGTCAATCTAGCTCCTTTATCTTCTAGTGGGGTCTCGATGCCTTCTTTAGCTTCGATAATGAGCAATACCCGGGTGCCGTCAGAATCTGATAACAGGTACTCAACTGGTTCTTCGTCCCCTCAACCATTATCTCCGCGACCTTGGACTAACGAAGAAAATGAAGTTCTTCGCAGATCTGACTTGAGACTTGATGAACTTTCGGTCTTATTGCCCACACGTACAGAGGCTGAAATTCGTGCTCGGTTAGGTTCCAGCTCCCCTGAGGTGGACAGTCTTCCTGTGAGCTCGTCTGTCGAACCATCTAGGTCTATCTCGCCTAGCAATCAATCTGCAGGTATTCATCCAATCTCTAGTCGGAGCGGGTCTTCAACTAATATTTCCGGGGATCGATTATTGCCTATTCCTGTTCGTCAACTTCCCCGGAAAGACTCAGTAGATCATACACAGAGTTTCTCCGTGGAGCTGCCACATATTAAATCTTTAGATTTGCCTCAACATGTAGTGGCTGCTAACAGCCCAGCGCAAATTCGTGATTAACTTTTTATATCTAACTGTGTTGTTCAAGATTGATTGATCAATACCAATTTTTATTGCCTCCTAAACATCATGACTGTGGGTTCTGTTTGCGTTTATCGCTGAACTATTAAAGAATATTAAGTCAATATAAGTCAATTAACGTCGGGATTATTGTGTAGTTGTAATTAATATAGATTATTTGGTGACTTATTCTTTTTATTCTTTGCTGAAATGAGATAGAGCCATCGATTATAGCCCAGACCTCAATTACATTCCCTTGATTAGAACCAATCTTAAGCCTCAAACTTAAATTAAGTAAAAATTATTCGATATGGTGATATATTGCTGCAATTCTTCCGCATATTCTCGTTGTTTGAGCCGGTAAAAATATAATTTCCGCCGTACATTCCATGTTAATATGGTAAATGCAATCAACACCAGTACAGTAATTTTATCATTTTTCCCATAACTTATTTACTATTTCTAAATAATAGTAGAGCAAACAGGCAGCCATCTAGAAAAAAAATATAGATGTTGGAGCTCTGACTATGTGGTAACTAGTAGCCGGATCATTAAACGAATATTACTGTCAAAAGTTATTTGGGCCTATAATATACTTTCTCTCAATTGTGCCATACTCACCAGAGAATATTTTACCTTGAGAAGCATTTGACTAGTATAGTTCACTATGTCACGTTTTTAATACTTATTTTATTTTCTATGAGCGACTTTCTGTAGGCTAATGACATTATACTGCCTGAAATCTATGACCACGTTAGTCCGATTTTGCTTCAATCAAGGTTTTACCCCCGCGATTATTTTACTATTTTAGAGTTCATTTTCCAATGAGAGCACCAACCAGCTTAACTTTACCGGTAAGGCAAATTACCATCCAACAGCCACTTCTGTTACAATACCAATTGAAATACAATTCACACCAAACGGTCATACTGTTCACTCAGTCCCGCGTAGGGGCTATTACAGACTTATTCTCGTAATTTTATTCACCTACTTTTTATATAAAGTTTTTGCTTTTTGATTCTTCCCTTTTTTTACACCGTTCTCTGTTATATATACTTTGCCAGTCGTTTATTATACTCTCCTGTATCTAGATCTAAGGGTTCCTTTCTGCTAAACCTTCAAAATCAAGGCACCTTAGAGTTCCGCAGAAGAAACATATTATTAAGTTAAATATTTCTGTCTCTTCGGCACTTTCTGGCCTGTATCGTCTGTCTTTTTAATACTATCTCATTTTGGTTTCTGCTGATTATCTTCTCTTTTTGTGATAATTTGGGTTCATTTGCGCTTTTCATATCATCTTATCGGTTGTGATTTGACTGTTATTGTTTTTTACTAAAAACTCTACAGAATGATCAGGCCTCAACGGCGAAGTAGCCGTAGAGCAACTGTTAAAGGTTATGCAAATGTTGCTCATGACACCGATTGGTTCCCAATTAATGGTAACGGAAGATCCCGATCTGATCCTGCATCTTTCTCGCTAAGTCATGTAGCTTATGCTCCTCTTCGGCCTTCTCCTTTATCCACAGCAGCGAATGGAATGCCTCTGGAGATTTTTCAACGCTTGTCTGAATTTCCATTGTTCAGATCTGCCCCAGAATCATTCTTACTGGCGGTAGCCTCCTGTTTAAGACCTTTGTCGGCTGCTCCTAGAGATTCTATAATTGTTGAAGGCTCTGAAGCTAAAGCGATGTATTGGGTTGTGCGGGGCTCAGTTACTGTATCGTCCATGGATGGTGAATCTGTTTACTCAGTTCTAAGAGCCGGGTCATTTTTTGGTGAAATTGGCATACTGTTCAATTGCCCACGAACTGCTACTGTTTCTGCTCAGACTCGATGCTTACTTGTTGTTCTCACTGCTGAATCTCTGCAATCTATCCTGTCCGATTATCCTGAAATTGAACGTACATTACGAAAAGAAGCAGAGGTAAGACTGGTTCTTCAGCGGAAATTTAAAGGACACAAACGTGATTCTAGTAATGGCTCTGTTGCATCCTCTCAGAAACAGTTACCACAGTCAACTGGTGTAGTGTTGGATTCTTCCGAAAGTGAAATTCCTGGAAAGCCTATCTTCCTTCATATATCTCAAGTATCTTCCCGTCTTCAAGATACCCCACTATTTAGTGAGCTGCCCTCAGATGCTTTACATACTCTTGCATTGGAAGTGGAGCCAAGGCAATACGGACCATTCGAAGAAATTTTGCGTGAAGGAACACAAGGGCATGATATGTTCTTTATCACTGATGGAGAAGTAGAAGTCATTCGAGAAGGCTTAGATCAACCAATCTGCCGTCTTGGTGCAAATACCTATGTGGGAGAAATTGGTTTTTTAGACATGTCCTCCACTCGAACTGCTACTGTAAGGACTGTTTCTGAAGTTCAGGTTTTATCTTTACGTCGTGATTCTTTCAATAAGGTTCTTGAACAGTATCCTTCTCTTCAATCACAGATTCAAGAAACTGCTCGTAATCGCTTAGTGTCTCTCAAATGTGGAAATACGCCTTTAGGTTCTCTCTCGCAAAGTTCTTCTTCTTATTCCTCTACAGATACATCCTCTAAACTGAAATCTCGATCTTCGACGACTGGCTTGTCTAATGATCAATCTCAAGATTCTGCCCTACAAATAGAACCGAGTGAACTATGCCCAATAGAGCCCATCCCTGGCCAAGAACTAACCTGTTCTGAATCGAGTCTTAAAACTGTCAAAGGGCATGCTTCTACTCTCGAGCCTCAATCGACCCCTTTAGACCCTGACCCCTTCTCTGTGCAGCTAATTGATCCGATTGAAAATGTTGGAGCGGCTGGTTCTCGTCTTTCTAGTTATGCATCTAATGTAAACCAAGGAGATCAGACCAAATGCGTTATTGAAGAGTCTGACGTCTTGATGGATGACTCTGATTCTTCAACAATTGATACGTTATCTGCGGATTCATTAGTGTTCAATGACCCATTTAGCCGGCCATTGTCTTCCTCTACGGAAAGAAAACCTGAATGTGCGCTTTTTAATAGATCTATTGTCAGGTCTTCAAATCTTCAGTCTACATCTATAACTAAACGGCAGAGAATGTACAGATCCGGGGACAATGTACAGTTCTCTAAAAAAATCGGAATTCATGAAGTCCTCTCCACATCGAGTAATAAAAACCTTCAGAATACTCACTCATCAGTTATGGCCAGGATATTCTCTCTTTTGCCACTTAAATCGAAGCTCTCTTGTCAACTTGTCTGTAAATCTTGGCGAAATATACTTCTTAACTCCCCGGAAGTAGTGGAGGTTTTGGATCTAACGCCATATAACACTATTGTGTATGACACGGTTATTCCTTTTATCGTCCGTTTTGTTAATGGAAGGATTCCCAGAATCATAGACATCTCTAATTGTTTTCATATTTCCGACGCAGGGTTTCGACTTTTAGTCAGCCGATGTGTCGGTCCAGGAACTGTGATTTTTAAGATGCGTTCGGTGTGGGATATTACGGGAAGTTCTATGCTTAGCCTATGCAGCGGGTCTGCAGGTATTACTATTGAAGAGCTGGATCTGTCTAATTGCAGAAAAGCTGGGGATGGTATTTTAGCTCGGTTAATTGGCTGGTCGTCACCGGGTCTTGTCGCTGGAGTAGCAGGTAAAACTGGAGAAGAACGAGTTGCTATTTTGGAACAGTTAAGTCTAGAATCTGCGGATGCTGGAGTTTATTTTCTTGGATGTCCCAGCTTAAAGCGACTGAAATTATCGTACTGCAAACATGTGACTGATCGTACAATGCATCATATAGCATCTCACGCATCTCAGCGCCTGGAGCATCTTGATCTCACAAGATGTACATCAATAAGTGATAAGGGATTTTTATATTGGACAATGAGAACATTTCCCAGCCTGAAGTCTTTATGTCTGGCTGATTGCACCTTTTTGACCGATACTGCTATAGTATCTTTGGCTAGTGTTGCAAAAAACCTGGAGGAACTTAATCTCGCCTTCTGTTGCGCCTTGTCAGACATATCGGTTGAAGTCTTGGCACTTGGGTGTACTTCTCTGAAAAACCTAGATTTGTCCTTCTGCGGTTCTGCTGTCTCTGATATCAGCTTAAAAACTGTCGCACTGCATCTAATCAAACTCGAACGCATCAGTGTGCGTGGATGTGTGAGGGTTACAGAAATCGGGGCTAATACGATTTTAGAAGGATGTGTAAAGCTTAAAGAGTTTAATGTCTCGCAATGTCGGAACCTTTTAGGGTACAATCATGACATCGTTGCTCTTAGAAGCGTTAAAATGATTCTATAACAGCATTGTTTCAGGAGTGACTTTAGCCGTACTTATTTCCTCCCGATGATATTGGTGTTAAAAAATATGACAGATAGGGTAATTTTTTATTTTCATTATATTATTAAATTATTATTGGTATTATCATTAACGGTTTTTTCAATTTTTCTTGTTTTGGCGAGCTGACGGTTAAAATGAGACTGAGAAGGTAGAATTTACAATCCTTTCAAGGCTATGATACCCACAATAGCCTGAGAAATAAAGGAAATGTTTGTTTCTGATTGATCAAGTTTATATAGTCTCGCTATATTCTTTAAGTCTTGACCAAAAAGATCAAGACTCGGTTCAGATTCAGAAAACTGATCGAGTATAGTTGGGGGCTGCATCCCGAGCTCTGCCACACGTACAGCAGCAACATGGGTGGAATTAATATTGACACCAAAATTTCGGAAAGAATCAGAAATATTCGATTTTGGAGATAGCGAAAACAGTATTTCAGAAGCTACGGAACGAGTAACTTTTTTCCCGTTACTATCGGCAATAAGAGCTCGAGCTACAGCCGCCAAGAGTACCTCAAGTGTCGGAACATTGTTCAGATCTACTAGTGCCCAGGACTCGTTTGCGCTTTGTAGTTGTGTTACTACATCTTTTGGATTGACAATGGATGAAAAAAAGCGTACTTCGACAGCCTTTCCTACTGCTCCGATGGTGTATATCATATTGAAATCTACAATGTGTAGCTTGTGAAGTATAGCATCAGTAAGCAATCCTTTAATGACAAGAATCTCGGCAGTACATAACATTGAGTATAACGCAAATGTGATGTTATTTGAAGTAGTATTGAACAAAACCGTAGTCTTCATAGTTAGCGTACATATTTATTTCATAAAAATTAGTAAAAAATCAATGAATAATATCCTATTCATAACGTATATTAAGATAATCCAACTACAACCCCATCCCATTGTCATTTGATCGTATAATAATTTGCTAAATCCATGCTACTTGCGTCTTCGAGCATTTTGCGTAGCAGCACATGAAGGACAGTGCCAGATACCTTGAGGTGGTGCTTTTAATCCTACACACCCGTAATGAAACCATTCGAAGTAGCAATCGGGATTATCGCAAGCAATCATGTCACCATAAGATACTTGCTGGCAGAAACAATATAGCTGAGCATCATTGCCATCTTCCCCATCTTCTATGCTTTTTAAGCTACTTAGGCGGCCATTAGATTGAGGAGGAGCACGCTCGTCTCCTTTTCGGACTCGAGCGGTGGATTTGCGAGGTCGAGCAGTAGGTGTATCAGACGCAACAGATTGGGCCCGAGATGCTGTTTCGTCAGTATCACTCTCTAATGCACTAGATGGATCAGGTAGTGAAATTGGTTCTCCAGAAAGTAAACCATCATTTTGAAGTTTACGAATATCATTATCCAGCTGCTTGAGATGTTTTGATATCAACGCCCTTGCTTTCTGGGCCAAATCAATCTTGGAGTCTTGTAATTCTATAGCTTTCTTTAGCTCTGCTTCTATTTTAGAATATGCAGTGGCTTCTTTGGGGTTCTCTGCAAGAGAGCCGTGCGTTCGAATGAATTTATGGATTTGGGCATCCCGTGATGCGGCCTTTCTTCTTAACTCATACTGTTCGGCATCTTTGGATGCCAGCTCCTCCATTAAATGTGCCAGTTCGGCAGGGAGATTCGCTGCCGATTCGGTGACAAATGACTCTAACACATATGGTGTATCCATATGTGGCAAGCAAACTACTTAAGTGAAGAAAAGAAAGCCTAGTGTGAGTGAAGTGGGAGCAGACACCCAAGTTATAGAAATAGAAGGGAAGGGTTGTTGTACCATTGGTTGATATGTGGAAAAACCCAATGATTAAAGTTCGATGTGAAGAAATATCGGAGGAAGAAATCTTTTGATTCCCTTATACATACATAAAAACCATGCCGAAATCAAAACGATCAAAACTTGTTTCTCTTACTCAGACCAGTAAGAAAGGTCGAGAAAACAAGGAACGTATTTTTGGGGAGATCCAAGCTGCTGTAGATCAGTATCGATACATATGGATCTTCGACGTCGAGAACATGAGGAATAATTTTGTAAAAGATATACGCCAAGATTGGAACGGCTCAAAGATTCTTATGGGTGGTACTCGTGTGATGGCTAAGGCATTAGGTGATTCTGAAGAGGCAGAGTACCAGAAAAATCTCAGTCAATTTACAAACTATCTTAAAGGAGAGATTGGCTTACTTTTCACTGATGAAGAGCCCAAAGTAGTGAAGGAGTACTTTGAGAGCTTTACCAAATTAGATTACGCCCGAGCAGGGAATAAATCTACCGTTGATTTTACTGTTCCTGAGGGCATTGTGTATAGTCGAGGAGGACAAATCCCTGCTGAGGATGATGTTCCTCTCGCCTTGCCCTTAGAACCTACCATGCGCCAGTTAGGTATGCCTACTCGGTTTAAAGAAGGGAAGATTTTTATTGATCAGCCTTATCAAGTCTGCAAGGTTGGAGATATTTTAGATAGTCGTCAAACTAGATTGTTGAAACAGTTCGGTGTAATTAGCGCTGAATTCAAGGTCGGTCTACGAGCTGTGTATGATAAGGTGAAGGCTGCAGTAGAGGAACAATGAAGTATAAAATGAAAAATACTAGAGAAGAGAAGAGAGGAGAGGAGAGGAGTCGCGTGACTTCTTTGATTTTGACTTATTACTAGCATATCGGAGATGATCTTTTATTCAGCTAATGGCTGTTGTCTTCAAGAATAAAGATAGAGAAAGTTAAGTATTAGATAATAGCTTTAAATGAATAGTCGTTAATTTTTGCTAAGAGTCATAAATAAATGAATCAGTATTTTTGCCTTTTTCTGTCTCCATTTTGTGCTGCTGGCTCATCGTAGCTTAAAGAGTGTGGCGTATGTGCATGAGGATCTTCGTCGTAGCTGATCAGAGAGCGCCGAGGGCCATGGGAAGGAGGGGGGTCGTCATAAAGAGAATCGTAGTTAATGGATGGGTAGCCTGAACTTCTTCGATCTCGAGAAGAATCTTTACCATAGTAACCAGAGGACGTAGATTGCGGTTTTCGAGGAACTGTCCATTTTTTGCCGAGCAGTAGCGCCTTATTATAATGACGTCCACCAAGTCCTCCACCGAAACGACGAGGTTTCCAGTTTTGAACAGTTCTCCCTCTTTCAACATCAATGAGGACTGGCTTGCCTTTTATTTGGATGCGATTAAAATCTCTTACTGCTAGATCCACGCTGTCTTCGCGGCGGAAAGTAACGAAGGCATAACCTCGTGGTGGTTGATCTGGATGGTGAGTATTTCGAATTATCTTGACCGAGTCTACTTCCCCAAATACAACCAACGCGTCTCTGATGTCTTGTTCACTTGCAGAGTAGTCTAAACGAGCCACAATTACGGTTCGATAAGGGTCCGAGGTGATATTAGGATCGGTTCTAGGATTCCATTTAGCCATTTGCTCAGCTTGGTCTTTCTGGTGCTTAAGTTGTTTCTGTAGCTTAGCTTGCTGTTGTTGTTGTTGCAAGGTCTGTGGTACAACATACTGATCTGAGGTATTGTTGAGTTCGGAAATCAGATCGGCAATTCCTGGTATATATGGAGTCTTACGTTCCTTTGGAGGATAGTCAAGGGGTATTGTAGGAGCTAATCGATGGTTTAAGACAAATAACTCTTTCACATCTTGAGGTAGTTCTTCCTGTTGAACTTTTCGATTATACATTATCTGTTCACTATTGAGGACAAACGCCCTTGACAAGAAACTGGAATTATATTTGGTACGAACTAGGGCAAGCCTAAGAAGTCGAACATGAACATATATATTGGGATGTAATTTAAAATTAGACTGAATCTCCAAAAATACCAGAAATACAGTTAAAACATAAGAAGAGATCCATCAGAGCAAAGCTCTAAGTTCATACTTAATGGAATTAACACTTAAGATATATTCTTAATTAAAAATTTTTCTGATAGCAAAGACATGCAAGATGTCCAAGAATCTTCCTGTATCTACTCTACGATCGATGCTTCGAGGAGTTACAGCTGATTCGTTCCCCAACCCAGTTTCAAAGAGACTAAAAGATTTTCCATTGATCAATAATGGAAAATATCTTTCGATCTACTATGCCCGGCCTGACTCTTCGCATTGTGTTCATGCGAAAACTATGCCTGCTGTATTAATTCAATTCTCTAAGAAAACCAACGATGAACTTTACGCCAAGTCTGCAGTGTTGAGATCGAAAGCTCGAAAAATGCTACGCACTATATTTGCCGCGAACTATATCAACATAGATTCAGCCCAGCCAGGATTATACTTCTTCAGAGTTCTTAATGTGTTAGGAAAGGAAAGTGAGAGTGATCTCCAGCAGGAGATCAAGTCAGCCTTACTCCAATCCAGCAACTACTGTAACAAAAAGAAAGAATTTCCTAAACGGAAAGAATCTGAACAAATGTTGCAGATAATTCAGGATATTCAGCAGGGGAAATATGATTAGAAAGAGAGCCTAATTCTAGCTACTCTTTGGATACATGGAGTCGAGTCGAGTCATAAACCAGAGTTGGGTAACGACTGCCTCTATTAAAGATAGTCAAAACAAGTAATAAAAGTAATAGTATTATATTTTAGGTTCCAGGAATATTTTATCATTTAGTAAAAAGTCAAGGTTCTGTTGTTCCATAATATTTTTTGCTTAAATTAATCGCCATGTGTTGTTCCGTTTACACTACCTACCTACCTCATCACCACCTCCCAAGTTTCTCGATCAACATTTTCCCCCTTCTCTCATACTTCGGTTCTGAGACCAAAACTATTTTATAGCCGGATATTGATAAAAAGGCCTAATAAAAGCATTCTAGAGCATGCCTTTAAAAAATATTAAAGCCGTATCGATTGCTAGAAATGGATTTCAATCCTTTGTTCTTCCTTGCAAGAAGCTTACTTTCCAGTACTGCAATTCCGGCGGCAGCTCCATCGGTATGCGAGAGTTCATAGATAAGCGGCTAAAAGAATACGCTACAAAGAATTCTAAAATTCTTATTCAAATAGTACGAAAAACCGGGCATCCTCTTATTAGAGCAGAATACGGATCTGGCCGTGAAAAGGTCATATGTACTCGTAAGATGGACTGTCAAACTATAGAAGAGAAGGCGAACCTGCTTCGTAATTCATCTGGAGATAAATTGAAACGAAAACCGATAAGAAGGCCTGTTGAGTCTCTCAACAGGTCTGTTCGTGGAATTTGGTCCCCTCTTCATCCAACTTTGCAACGTCCGGTCTATAAAGTATAGGATAACATGTGCAACATTACTTATAATGATACGAATTACGAATATTTTAACTATTAGAGTTATAGACAGATGCAGCTGAAATAATTCAAACTGTTTTTGGACGGTATTATTGGGCTTACTTCTGATAGTCAGTTAGGCTAAGAGCTTAAAAGCAAGGTCTGATAGCACGATCGAAGAAAAGGAAAACCCATTGATATTTGTATAAAAAAAGGAAAAAAGAAAGTAAAAAGAAGAAAAAAAAAAGAAAAAAAAAAAAAAAAAAAAAAAAAAAAAAAAAAAAAAAAAAAAAAAAAAAAAAAAAAAAAAAAAAAAAAAAAAAAAAAAAAAAAAAAAGAAAAGAGAGAAAAAAAAATGAAGTTCAAACCTTCCTCAAGCAGAGTCTTCATCAGTGAATGATGACAAGAACTTTCTCAATTTATCTTTCTGAGTGCTCTCAGTCTGCGACATTCCAACCTCGAGAGGCGTTTGATGAGGAGGAGTAGGCAAACAATGCACCTCGGGGACAATATTTCTGTTATTAGCAACAACGCCAGAGTTTTTACAGTCTGTGTAGCGAGATGTATCCATAGGCGTAGTTAATGCAGCCAAAATGGCAGCCGCGCTTTTATGTGAACGCTGTGAATAGTCTTGGGGAGATTGTAAAGGAGGTAAATCTTGGGGGAGTGTGGTAGAATTAGTAGGCGGTGCTGGGGAATGTGAAAATGCATATTGTGGTGGTGATGATGTTGATTGCGGATTCAAATGATGAGCTGTTAAGTCACAATGAACAGTAGAATAGGAACCGGGCAAGTGAGTATAATCAGGCGTACCAGTAGTTGGAACAGCCAGCTGAGAGTATACAGGAGTAGGAGTGGAAGATTCCTTACTAGACTCTAAGATTAAGCCACCAAATAGTCGTTGAAGTGTTTGGCTGGCAGTTTCTTGAGAATTTTGGGTTGATCGGCTAACAAATGTAGTTGGCGGGGGTGGAGGAACAGCTGTTACGGCCGGAACAAGTTGCTCGGGGACGTTTACATCCCGTCCATGTAGAATATCTAAAAGCTTCTGACTAGGATCATCAGGAACAGGGGGTGGTGCCTTGACACCTTTGAGAAGGGCCAACAGCTCGGCAGATTTAGACCCACTAGTATCAGGAGGACTTGAACTGTTTTGCGCAGCATCCGCTGGTAAAGCAGAAGGAGTAGAGCTTTTATTCGACCTGGAATTGTCAGCAGATTTCTTCTTTGGCTTTTCTTTGCGTGATTTTCGTTTTTCGATCCATTTTTTCAGACGGGGAAGAACAGAAGCCACAAGGTAAAAATTGGTATAGGAATTTTTCGACGAGAAATCAGATATTTTGAACCAACCAACTGCTGAGATTTCTTTGCGAGTTTGTGGCGCAAATATCGTATCTGTAGGAACCCCTGGACAGTAGTATAATCGAGTCGGTTTGTTTTGGGGATTGATGTCAATATACTCATTCTTGTTAAGATAAGGAGAAACATCGAAACCAATCTCTTCCATCACCTCTCGAATAGCGCATTCATGATCAGGTTCGTTTTGATTGATTTTTCCCTTGGGGAAACCCCAGGAGCTACGCGAACTCCAGCTTTTGGCCAACAACATTTGCGTGAGATCTTCGTTCAATATAATAGCCCCCCGGACAGGCACCTGTGACTTATACGCAGTGAACTCTTTGAAGGCAGATGATATCTTTCCTGATAAATGACGAAGCGTAGGACAATGCTTGAGAACCTCTTCAGTAAAAGTTTTCGCTTTCATACGAGGCAAACTAGGGTTCTGCTCCAGAGCAAAGTCCAAATAGAACCAGTATGCTTCCTCAATCAGAAAGCATACGCGTTCTACAGCTTGGACTTCATCGATTGGAAGATTTAAAACAAACCGGACACATAAATCATCCAAGACTTGCTGATAGGTACAGTCTTTATAAGAAAAGGACAGGTTCAGGGACATATCTCCAAATCAGTGTGCCCTGATCGGATATTCACAGGCACGGTAATTAGAAGGAGATTATGAATCCCAACCACTATAACACCTGTTTAGAAAGCGACTAGCTTATTGCTTTATTGATTTATGTATGAGATATCGTGAAAATGTGATTTCCTAATTTTATGTTGGAAGAAGTGATACTTGGAGGGGCCGGGACAGTAACTCTAAAGAGATGGCGGGCAATTTCCTATACAATATCATCACAACAGTGGGGGATTTCTTGGACCAATCACAAAGCCCGATACGGAGTCTGTGATGTAATTTGATGGAGTGCACTTCTTATAAGGCGTTTGAATGACAATCCTTAAGGCTAGACACTGCCTTATCTTTGTCTCATAATAAATACTATTTTCTGCCTATTTATTATAAATATTGCTTCATTAGTTTATTCTATTTATTTTTTCTAGTTCCTTTGATTACATTAGATCATACAGGCTAGAATCACACTTGGGTATTGGATAGGCCCTTCCTGAATCGTATCACATGGGACAATTTCTTGCAAAAACTGCTGTAACATTCGTAAGTATTACTATTAGGCATGAAAGAGTCGATGTAGCACATTATATAGAATGCAGTCACAACTAACTTCAGATTGCCAAACGATCAATTGGTGAATGGGGGGCCGAAGATCCTTATTATGAACCGGTAAGTGTCTCTTATAGCCATAGCGGAGATGATCAAGGATACCTGTATCTCTATTAGTAGACAGACGCACTGCTTAGTACTTCTGTCGCACTAGGTTTGTTTAGCCGTGACACTAACTTATAGGTCTCTGAAGTTGAGGCAGCACAAAGTAGTCGTTTCAGAAAAAAAGTTAAACGTCTCAAAGGATTCCCTCCTGGATCTACTGAAAATGAAAAAAAGGTTCTGAAAAAGGCTCGAAGCCGATCATGGTGGTTGGATATGGGATTCAACTGTGGCTGCGGTTGTAGGTTTGGATGGTCTGCTATAATTGGTATTATTCCTGCAATTGGCCCCATGATAAATGTTTGGTTAAGTATGAAGTTCATCTCTCTATGCGAAAAGACTGATGACGGGTTACCAATATCAGTAAGATCTCAGATGATCACGAACGTTATCATCGATTTTGCATTAGGATTCATTCCTATTCTGGGTGCAGTCACGTCAGCAGTGTACAAATGTAATTCTCGAAACTGTTTACTCTTAGAGAAACATATTGCTGCCAGACATGGTGGGGTTGAGCTGAAAAATAAGACCGTTCGCAAACAAGTCCATCAGCCAGACTCAGTTGGACAGATTATGCAATAAATGAGTACTTACTCTCGACACTGTACTAGGGAGAGGTGCTTGTACAATAAGTAAGCTATAGCCAAGTTCTCTTTCGTATTCTTCTTTAGTAGATATGCAAATCTGTACACTCTTTAGAAAAAGAAAAAATCTTTGATTAATCAGAATCTTCCAGGATGAAAGAAAAAGCGTCAGATTTAACCAGCGACATCTTAGATTGCTCGACCCAGGGAAATGAGCAGTTCTCAGCAAGTGGTAAGCAGGCATAACATAAATCTTGATTTGATCTCTTTTGATCAGTCTTCTCCAAATCTGAGACAGTGATCTTGGGTCTCCAGGAGGCCGGAGAGCCAACTATTGGCTGCTGACATAACCGACAAAAGCTATTTGCAATTGGGTGCTTAAATTTTTCAGCAGTCCGTACAACGGTGGAAACTATCGAGGGAAAGTCATCATGAATATTCTCGAAATAGTTATGACATAGCTGACCCAAAGTCATAGATTTGATTGTGGCAGGAACTGAAGGTCTTATAGAAACAAGATCATCTAACCGATCACCAAGTTCAATCTTTAGATAATCTACCAATTCAGATCTATATAAATCAGCTACAGGTGAGAGACGAGACATAAGCTCCGGAATCTCCGAGGCTCGACCTTTGGATGTTAAAGTGAGAATCGCCTCGGCCTTTCCAGTCATAGAGTGACCGTAAGCTAAGTGAGTAGTACGAGAGCCTTCGGCTAAGGACGGTAGAGTGTGTCTCAGAAGAAGAATCGAGCTGATATCTTCCTTAGAGGTTAGAGAGGAAAAAGATTCAGCCAATCGGGGTTCAGAACTACTTAATAAGACATCTGAAGGGGCCGAGACAAATTGCACATCAGGATAGAAAGACCGAAGGCTTAATAGTTTATGCTTAACCTCTTGATCATCTGGTTTATGTATATGCAGCGCTACCAAATCGAAACCTGGCCGACTGTGATTGTTAATTTGCGCCTCTCTTAGCTTGTATAACGAATGCAACATAGCTAAAGAGCTCGATCGTAAAGATAAAGCCATTCCTATGCGAGGTAGCGATACACCAGGTTTATAGGAGACTTTGAATCCGTCCATCCTGCGTCTGATCTTGCCATTTACATAGTGTAAAAAGCATGATTCACAAAGAAGCGCTTCCCTACATTTCCAGCCTCCAACACTATCACATCTCTCACACTTCATGCTCAACAACAGGAGAGAAAATACACCAACGGAACTTTACGAGATCAGAGTTAAGAAGAATTTCGTAAAAAGGAAAAATTTTTTTAAAAAAAAAATAAAATAAAAAACAGAGAACCCCCATCACTCCCTACTAACTCCCCTATTAACTTAACTTCTCCTTCTCCCAAAACCCTGCTCGCTTCCACTGTTGAACGTCGTCGAACTTATTCGACTTTGTAGAATGTCGTCATTAGGTGTGCCCGTAACGCTTTTAAATGAAGCTGAAGGTCATATAGTCGCAGTAGAACTGTCATCAGGTCAGAGCTTTCGCGGCAAACTAATTGAGGTAGAGGACAATATGAATGTGCAACTTCAGGATGTAACTGTTACTGCGCGCGATGGCCGAGTCTCGCATATGGAAACTGTATATGTACGAGGATCGCACATTCGGTTATTTATATTACCAGAAATGCTGAAACACGCTCCGATGCTAAGTCGGCGGAAAAAGCAAACATTACCTAAAGCCAAAGTTAAGGCTCCTTGAGTGTTACGATGTAATGATTATAATGTATGATAAGCCCGATATATCTGACCGTATAAATCCTAGATTAGATCAACCGATTTTAGATTGTAGAGCTAACTTATATGGTCTTCCTTACTGGCACAGAGTCCTGGAATTTTTGATCATCAGGACTTAGTTACTGGTTTAACCTTTCATTCGATAATGGGTCCGATAAAACCTAAGGAAAGAGTGGTTCTTGTCGGCGATCAAAACTCTATTCAGAAGACCGTGGATCTATTAGGTTCTGTTTTAGAACTGAAAAATAAATACTATCACGCTGAAATTGAACTTCTTACAGATGTACTGGGTTGCGATGAAGACGTCGAAGCCTGGGTTGAAGAGTTGAGCACGAATGATGTCTATGAGTTTACTAGTCATCTTGCTGGCTTAATTTATTGTTTTGATCCATCAGATACAGCTCAGATTAATAGATCAAAGTTGCTTAAATCATTCATGGAAGGGTTTGATCCTAACCAGTCGGAGTTTATTGGCATATCGTTCAGCCCGGGTGGATTGGACAACCTTTCAGATGATCAGCTGGCAGAATACAACGATGTTCTCTCCAATTCTTATCTTGTACTTGCTGAATCTGTCGATGAAATTAAATCAATACTGTCTGGGTTCCCTTGGAGTACAGATGATATACAGCATAATCCTGAGAATTATGAGAATCAAGACAACGACGACGCAGACGCCGTCATCTCGGCTTTACTAACCGAAGCTAAAGCCATAAGATCTGCCGATTTAATTGAAGAGGAGAGAGCCAAGAAAGCTCGTGAACTAGCCGTGAAGGCTGACAAGTTATTATAAATTGCTCTCGTTCATGACTATGAACTAGTTTTATGCAACTTTCCCCCTCCCTCCTCCCTAAATTTCGCTGCGCTGTCTGATCAGCTTAGTGTAGCTCAACCCTTTGATTCTTTACTCCGAATGAAATCAGACTCAGACAGCATTAGCATCATTCGATGTATAACCTCTTTGGCGGGGGAAAGTACTACTACACTACAATTTAATACACACTCGTCATCTATGTTCAAGTTGAACTTACTATTTGCGAAATTAAATTCCAGACCCTATTCATTAACGAGCACTTACTCAGTCGGACCTCTCAATTAAACCCCTTGCTATAATTTCTGGAAGGCATGTGGAACTTAACCCTGGCGACGCTTTCCACGGTTTTTGAATATGCGACGACGTTGGCGGACCATATGTCCGAATAGGTACCAGAAACCTGGAATATAAACAGCAAACTGAATTATTCGAAGATAAAGAGATATACTGTTGAATTGTCCACTGACGGTCCACAAAATGACATTCTCACCACCAACTCCTAATGGGTACAGGATGTAGAATAAAGAATACCTTAACCAGGTTAACCAACCTGGAGCATTACCGGGATCAACCAAGTTCCACCAATAATAACCATATCGAATAGTCTCAGTCAGAGACCATGCAAAAATCATAATACAATATGCAATTGAGGCCGCCCCAGTGTCTATGACGTCGGGAAAGCAGTACACAGCTCCCCAGACGAGTAAGAATCGACTGGCTACTTGGAGCATACAAGTGAATACAGAAGCTTTTACCCATCCAACAGAGGCATGAACAATCTCCAAAACTGCGATCGTCTGAACATTTCGAACGAAATCATCAAGCTCATGGACGACGTAACTAGGGCCGTGCTGGATCAACTGTAGCATGCGAACCAGTACTGCGAACCATAATATAGTAGATGTAGCATTATATACAACTAAATATTTATGCATCTTAAGTACTAAAGACACCTCAGTAGTTGCACAGTGTTTTATTGCGATATATAGCTGAACTTGGGGAGGTTAAGAAAAGTCTCGAAATTAAAAAGGTTTGTTACCGAATGAATTCGTCACCCAATGATGCTGAACTTGGATCGTGTAGGGAATCAGAGAACTTGATGTCATTAAGCAACAAAATATTACTAACGGAAAACTGGGATACAACTACAGCTTAATATTAATGATAAAGAGAGAAATTAAAATACAGACTTTGTAGATTATGGGCATGTACAAAAGTCATTGATCGAACCAACGAGTAATTGGAGAAAGAAAGCACGAGACGCCGAATCTTGGAGACTGGAAGAATTACATATATTGTGATTCTAGTTGTCCTACAAAACAAAAAAAAAAAAAAAGAAATCACCGGCTATCCTCATGTAGATGATTAAAACACTCTTTATTTCATTAGTTCAGCATTAGTCTTTTGAGCATCCTCAAAGGCCTCTTTGAACTTATTGGCATTCTCGGAGTTGCCGAATCGTATAGCAAATGTAAAGGCCTCAGGAGTTCCCTCTGAGATATCTGCTGGACAAGTGTATACCCAGCTACGGTCAGAACCCACATTAGGCTTTAGGGTCATTTCAGGTAAGACCAAGTGATTGGCGCAGACCTTTAAGGTCTTGTCACGACGCATCAGCACGCGAACTTTGCCGGACTTCTTGTTTTTCATCAACCGAACATCTCCAGTACCTCGCTCTTTCCATTCTCCACCATCAAACCGGAATAGTTTGGCACGGCTTTTTAATAAGACGTCTTCGTCCTCTTCATTGGTCTTTACTTCCACCTTTTCCAGGTTCACAAGGGGCTCAAAATGTACATCTGCCTCTTCTTCCTCAGCCTTGTCGTCATCTTTATCACCTTCTGCTTCGTCTTCTTTAGGGGTTTCTTTTTCCTCCTTGGCAGCTTTAGGGCCACCGAACATCGAAAAGACAGAGGCAAACGGCTTCGCTTCTTCGGTGCCAGCTTCAACCTTAGCAGTAGCCTCACTATTTTTTCCGTCCTCTGTAGCTTTAACTTCCTCTACCACTTTCTCAACTTTACTTTCTTGCTCAGACATTTTAAAAATATAGCAAAATCAAATTAGCTTGGAGATGTGTGTGTATATTTATAAAGAAAAAACACGAATGGAAAAACCTTGGGAGATTATAATAGTGTGAAGAGTAATGAATCTTGCCGGGTAAGAAGGAAGTAGAAAAGCAAAAGTAAGCCAATGGCCGATTCGAGAACTGGAAGTTACATACATACAATCAAGACATGTAGCAAGCTTTATTGTATTATCGAACTTGTAAGTGTACATTAAATTTCATATTGGAGATACTATTGGCGATAACTTGAATCTATACACACCTGATTACAACTCCACTGAAAATTCAGCTTCAACTATCTAATATTATATATACACCATACCAACACACAACATTCAATTTCAAAGTATAAGATACCATTCATAATAACATGGGATATATATAGTTTCTGGCAACTGTATTCTATGGTCATTTTTGCTTCTGTTTTCGACCAGCATACTACCGTTTGGTTAACTTTACCACCTTAGATACCGGACCAGAGTTCATTTCTTGGATTGCCCTAATGCTATTCACCAAGTAAAGGTGAAGCTTCTTCCACCTCTTCGCCGTATTGTCATATTAAGAATAACAGAGCATGCCACATGCAATACGAGCACCACACTGTGCTTAACGATCCACATTCTGAAAGGTATTAGAGGAATCTTTACAACTTGGCTATGTGTCGGGTCTTATCCAGCCTGCTCGTAATATATGATGCAAGGTCAGACTAGTTAGCTATTCCTGAATTGGAATCAAAAGTCTTTGGAACAAAAGCTTTGATTTTTCTTGAAAAATCTTCATATATATTCTTGGCATGTCTACTTCCTCGCTTTGAATAACAATGGAATACCTCTGCATTGGGACCCAAAAGTTGTAACCGCAAAAGACCAATATCCTGAAAGATAGAGCTAAATTCTGTAAAATTGGTTCTCACGATAAAGTTACCTAGACCAACCGCCTGTTTCGGGAATATTGCCAGATTTGATGCAACAGCTGATACCGCCTTCTCTGAAACTGCAGTCAAATCAGCGAGAACATCCTTCATCTTCGTTTTGGCAGAAGCTGAAGGATTATTGAGGCGAGAGAAAATACTCTTACTTGTTTTCTCTCTCAAATCAGTGGCTAGCTGGGATGCAGTCGGCATATCACCAACAGTGTCAACGACCAGTTTCTTACTGAGAGTAGAAACCTTTAAAAACCCATCCTTTAAAATTCTTCTGCTTTTAGTCATAAAAGACAACTCTCGTTGAGATTTGCTTGCTTGTTTCGCTGTGGAGCTAGAGCTGCATTCATCCATAAACTCATTCGATTCTGCTATATTATAAGTGACTGAAGATTGTTCCGAGCTTAAACGATTCTTATTGCCACAAACCGAACTAACAGGCAACATGAAATATTGACCCACAACCCAATTACCTAGGTTATTTAACTTTGATGCTCCATTGTAACATGTGCTTGCAGACTTCTCGTACAATTTTCTACCAAGATTCCTTGTAGACGATTTGATCTGTGGCAATGATTTGGAAGTAATATCGTTAATATATCTCAGCACTACCTGTCGAGACGAAAGTAAATGTCCACTAGAACTGCCTACTACCTGCTTCAGTTCTTCCATTGAGAGGGTATGATCCTGAGACACAAAATTTGAAGGAGACCATATATTACGAAAAATCCAAGAGATATCTCTCATAAAGCTGGAAACTATATTCTCAAAAACTGGCATCAAATCAATAGATATCATACTTGACAAGTATGGTATCCACTGAAAGAACTCGGAGGCTCCCTGACAGAAATGGTCCTTGATAATATGCGAATATTGTCTGAATTCAACCAACATAGAATCAAAGTTATACTGAAACGCATGAATTATAGTAGAAGCTGGCAAAACATCCCTTGGAATATGAACTGAGCTGACTCTACTAATCCAATTCTGTAAGACAAAAGTTCTTGGTGAGAACCCCGCGAAATTAACGAGGGCATATCGGGCTCGGTTCCAGGAAGTTATATCTCCAAAAAGTTTTAGTCCGCATTGACTATGAGTAATCTTAGAAGATTGTGGTGATCTTATAATTAAGTCAACACAAAAATTTCTGTCACTGTTTGAATGAGGTCGATAGACCTTTATTACAAATACTCTTATCGGTGACAGCACATGCATGTCCACAGGAAGTCGAGTGCTTGAATCTTCAAAGTATACATCAGTCTCAATGTCGGATCTAGCCAGATCTATCACGATATCGGAACTTATATGCACTAAAAGTGTGCCATGATCGATGAGATACGTGGAAACTTCCGGTACTTTAACTTTGGGGAATTTGCCTCTTTTCGGTCTTTTATACAGAGATTCGGCCTCGATTATAGCCTTCATACCACTCTTATAAACCCATGGACTAGTATTGGCACGGAGATCCACATCATGTCGAACATTAACGATCTCTTGATTTCGGGTTTGCAAAGAGGATCTATCATTTATTTTATTTGCAATCAACCGTGGCGATGAATCTAGCGACACGAACGACTTACTCATACCTAGACTCGAAAATTCACTATTCACAGGGATCAAACTAGATTGATTTCTTAAGATCGAAGCGCTCATCGTGGAAACAAGCCCGAAGATTGCAATGAAGATCAATAACTTAAGTGTTAGTCGATTGCGGATGGTTGAGATGTGTCTTGAAAGACCAGATACACGAAGCACAGTATAATTTTTAAACTGAGTTATTGCTGTCTTTAATTGGCCGCTGAAATCACTCGGATAAAAAATAGAAGTCAATTGGTTAGGGGGTGGTGTTGCTGGCGCTTTAATGATTATAGTGGAAACGGAACTAGTCATTGAAGAGTCAAGAGTCATCAGATAGGCCAAACAAGGGGATAAAATTGTTTCAGAGAGATTCAAGAAAATATCTAAAGGCACCGGGAGTTTTGCGCAAATGGTATGACTCAGATGCCCAGCTTCCTGGGTTTCCAGTTCAATACAGGAATACATCCCAGTAGTCGACGTTAAAGTATCAATAATGAGAGAAACGTCTTTAGATTCTGTCAGTACAATCACTGGGACACTCGATTCATGGTCTGAAGAAAATATTGAAGCGTCGGATAGCTTCTCGATCACTTCATACTCCTCATCAGGATCTGAGGAGCACGGTGCCGACTGCGATAGGGGAGATGTGGTATGGATTACGATACGAATGTGCGGTTGAGAGTTAGTGAACTCAAGTGTTCCTTGCCAAACTTCGGTGAGCTTTCGACGAATATCTTCAACAGTCTTGGAAGAAACTGCGATGGACGAGGCCAAAGTTGTTATAGAGATTTTCAAGTGAAGGTTGACCGGGACAGGACGAGATGAAACTGTATATCTCAATGTGGTCACAGCATGATAACTTTCTGGAATGGGCAATGATAGATGCGGAGCTGGGCCAATTACTCGACGAAGGGTCAAAGAGGCGAGTTCAGATTCAAAGCCATCACTGTCAGCCTGTGGCATCTGGAGATCACCAACGGAACTAGAAGAAAAAGGCAACATCTCATAATCATCAGATAAGGATCCAGTGCTTCCTGCTATATCACTATCTGAAAAGTTGACATTCCATAACGAGGAACTCTCGCTATCTAAATCACTATAAGGAGAGCTCATAATAGGAATCGGTTGATGGGGCAAACCAGGGAAAGCAGAAATACAGAGAGAGATGGAGCTGCTAAATCAGAATAATTGAGTATACACGTTATTGAATTTGGCTAATAACAGGGAATATGAAATAAGAGAACTCCAGATCAATTTTTCGGTCTGATAGTTAAGATCAACAGGGAAAGATTTGCGTATAATGGTGAACTCAGGATGGGGTAAGCAATATGAATGAAGAGTGGCAGTTACAAAACCTTAAATGATAAGGATGGTTTATGAAAGACGATCAATTAAACCTGGTAGAATCACCAAATGTGTGGCAGCAAACAATGATTGCGCTATCAAGTTATTGATAAATGCAGACTTAAATCAATATAAAAGTAAAAGAACAACTATACAGATCTGTGATTGGCAATTTGGACGGAACCGCATAAAATGTAGTTAGATAAGAACTATTGATGATAAGTGTTAGAATAAAGTTACGGACGGAAGTCTTAGTCTACTGAAGTCTAAATAGAATTAGGTAAACCAAAGATGTAGCGAGGAAAGAATAATCAGAAAACCTCAACACCTTGAATAGTAATAAAGATTAATACAGGTAAAGTATCTAATAATAAGAATCTTCACTAGCACTTGCTTAGTGTGTCACCGATCTTGGGACCTCT
>JAJMFE010000039.1:0-89735 GCA_030574555.1 Tortispora phaffii | reverse complement strand
TTACCAGAGCCAGACTCGCCAGAGTTTCCAGAACCAGATTCTCCAGAATTACCAGACTCGCCAGAGTTTCCAGAGCCAGACTCGCCAGAATTACCAGAGCCAGATTCTCCAGAGTTTCCAGAACCAGATTCTCCAGAGTTTCCAGAACCAGATTCGCCAGAATTACCAGAACCAGATTCTCCAGAATTGCCAGACTCGCCAGAGTTACCAGAGCCAGATTCGCCAGAGTTTCCAGAACCAGACTCGCCAGAGTTACCAGAGCCAGATTCTCCAGAGTTACCAGAGCCAGACTCGCCAGAGTTTCCAGAACCAGATTCGCCAGATTCTCCGGAGTTACCAGATTCGCCAGAATTACCAGAACCAGATTCTCCAGAATTTCCAGACTCGCCAGAGTTACCAGAGCCAGATTCTCCAGAGTTTCCAGAACCAGACTCGCCAGATTCTCCGGAGTTACCAGATTCGCCAGAGTTACCAGAACCAGATTCTCCAGAATTGCCAGACTCGCCAGATTCTCCGGAAGGATCTGTTGGGTCAGTTGGATCTGTTGGATCAGTAGGATCGACAGGATCAGGGTCAGGTATTCTCACAGTAGGATATTCAGCAGTAGCAGGAACCAAGCTAAGATCACCCTGTCCTCCATTGGTTATAAGAGATGCTTCAGCTGCGAGACCATTCCATAAGGTCGTCCCGCCAATATCAACGACCGATTGCAAATCCTGATTTGGTCGGAGAACAATATTTATATTGCTATCTCGCGACTCAAAAATAAAAGCTCTGCCCTGATCCGGAATGCAAGAACCGTATGAAGAAATTTGTACCTGTCCGCCCGGGATATCGAGGACCAATGGTTCTTCAATAACCGTCAAATAACCAAACTCCTGGCCGTTAACCACACAAACCGCCTTCCACATGTCGTCAAATCCACCTTCAGGAAATAGATTCAACGCCAACGGTGATGTTGGTCCCAGTTCACTGCTAAGATAGAAATATTCCTGGCCATCTTTCTGCACAGTTATTAACCCGAGACTTGAGGGTACTCCATTAACAATAATATTAAAAGGGTCAACTAATACCTTTTCCTCTGCCCATTGAGCTAGCACTACGCCAAGAAAAATCGGCAAGAACATCATAAGGTCTAGCGGATCAAAAGAGGATATTCACTCATATTTGTACTCTGTGACATTGAATTTATGGACTGATCATGATGCGGAATACTTTGTTCTAATTGCAATCAGCCAGCTTTACTCATATTAAGGTAAAAATGCCGCTCTGTCATTCATTCCCCAACCTTATTGGATATTAAGTGTTTTTTTGAATTTTTCCTTGCGGAATGATGTGTGAGGGATTAATGAAAGTCTGACATGCGTCGGAAAATAATACCGATACTGAGAAAACAGTATCCGTATTATCTGTTAGTTCTTTTGGTTGTTTTTGTAGTGCTCATGCTTATGGAGTGCTATATAATGAAAATCTTTGGTGCCCACTATATTTGGTTGGTTCATCGGCCGGTCGATTTCCACTCACTAACTTAAACGAGAAAAACCCTCACCCTTCCTCCCACCGTTTACTGTTTGTTAATGGCGTGAAAATATTAATTAAAAGCGTTATTTAATGAAAAGTGGTCTGTCTGTTCTGGCTGGCTTCCCCCGGTGTTTTCTCATTAGTGCTACGACGCTTATTGATCGTCTTGTCAATTATCTATGCCAAACCCATCCAGAAAATTCCGTTTGCCAAAAACCGTGCCGAAGCACACCTATGAAATTGATTATGAACATCACACAAAGTATTTCGATAAGCTCGTAGATGGTGGCTAGGGTTTAAGATTAATCTATCGGATTAGGACACATTATCACAAGATAAGATTTACAATACACCTTTTATTAGCTGGCTAAAAAGCGCTTATAGGTTAGTCTGATTGGCTGATTAAATGGAATATATTGAAGTAAAGTATCGGTCCCCGACCGCAACCAATAAAAAACGATAATGGAATGGCTGTCATTCCCTGGTTCGCATCGAAGTTCCGGATAAGCAGATGAGCTGTAAAGCATGTTCTGCCAGATAGTGCCTGGATAGACCATATTTTGGCTACTGTACCATGTAGTAAAGGTATCTAAAAACATCAGCAGAAAAGTCTTTATAATAGATCAAACATTATGACAAACTGCTAAAGCAATACTGCCAGAGCACTAAAAATTAACATAACTGTAGAATAGACAAGCGTTGATCCACTGCTGCTGGCTGTAATAATTGGTCGTTCACTACCAGTAGGCGTACCAGTAGGTGTTCTTGTAGTGGGTGCAACACCAGAGGAAACAATATATACGGTTGGTGTATGGAAAGCCTCACATGACTTTTCCACCTCATGTGTCGGTCCAACTATCACGGTAGTAGTATATCCATGGGGAAGAGTCGGGCACGGACAAGTTAGAGGTTTACACTGCTCCAAGCAATACGTCAGAGTAGTGGTTACAACTTCAGTAGATGTCCCAGACGCAGATGAAGAAGATTTGATTCCGCTCTTTGTCTTATTAGAGTCTACTTGCGGCGTCATTGAAGCTAAAGCTGAATTGGCAGCTGGGGTTCTGCTGCTACGTGCAGTAGCATCATTTCCGTCACTATTGGAAGCAGAAGAACCTACATCGGTAGAGTCTGTGGGTTTAGAAGATACATGGCTGCCTGAATGACCAGCGACAGTTCCAGAAAGGGTGGTGGTCTGGTCAGCATCATTAGAAGTGCCTGCACCGTTAGAAGGAGAATCAGTAGGATTAGGATCGACAGAACTACTGGTATTGTCTGAGACTGAATTCACAGGTATCGAATCATTTGACGTTCCTGCAGCACCGGCGGAACTGGTATCAGGAACAGATGTGTCAGTAGCAGTGATGGTAGCTTCGGAACTAAATGAATTCGACGTATCGGAAGTAGCAGTGGCAGTTTCAGAATTAAGTGAACTCGACGTGTCACTATAAGTGGCCGAACTCGACGAACTCGACGTATCAGTACGAGTGGCAGTAGCCGTTTCGGAACTAGATGTACTCGATGTGTCAGTAGTAGTGGCAGAACTTGATGAACTTGATGAACTCGACGTGTCAGTACTAGTGGCAGTAGCCGTTTCGGAACTAGACGAACTCGACGTGTCAGTAGTAGTGGCAGAACTTGATGAGCTTAAAGTGTCAGTAGAAGTGGCAGAACTTGATGAGCTTGACCTAGGTTCGAACGTAGGAACAGGTTCAATCGTGTATGGAGAAGTAACAATACTAGCAATTCCTGGTGGTGCTCCGTCAAAAAATATTTCATCCGCAAAACCACTCCATACTATCTGATCAGTACTACTTTCAACAAGCGAGAACAAAGGCTGCTCTGGGTCGAATAGGATGTCAATCATGCCATTAGACGCATGAAATCGAATCGCCTCATCTTCAGGACCACAAGTTAAGAACAAGGTAAAGGTAAGTTGTGCGCCCAAAATGTCGATGGTAACTTGATTAGAGGTATAGGGTCCCAAAAAACCAGACTCGCCGATATCTTCTCGTAAACAAGCAGCTTTCCACACGACGCCCTTCGGATCTAAGGGATAGAATTTCAAACGCATATTACCCTGTGAACTCGGCTCTCCAACATGGAAATACAAATACTCTTCGCCCAGACTCTCCGCAATAATGTATTCGACAAAACGAGGTTGTCCATCAAGTATAATTTTAAAATCATGCACTACCGGTTCTATGGGTTCTTGAGCTAAGACTAAGCCAAGAAAAATAGGCAACAACATTATGAGATCTAAAAGAATCATGAGAGATATTCGTCCATATTTGTGTTCTATAGCATTAGATTTATAGAATGGTTAGATTGTCGTATAGTTTGTTTCTGTTGCAGGCAACCAGCTTGCTTATTCACGCTAACATAAACATGCCAAGCCATCATTCATGAACCTTATTTCGCGATAAGCTTTTGCGGAAATAACTGATGTAATGAGTGATTAAATGAAGTATTGCTTACATTACTTGGTGAGTTAATTTTCAGAAAGAATCAGAATAACAGTATCAAAGGAAATATTGTCTTATTACTTTTGCCAATTAAAGAAAAAGAATGCTAGACCATACTGTCTATCTGTCTCTGTTTTGCAACTCTTTAACTTTTAACCCCGAAGTTATTCGATCGAGATCATCGTTCCATGCATCCCGATAAACTCAGACAAATCTAGGGACGCTACTGAGAGTTTAAAAATAAATAATCGGAGAATGAACAAAGTAGCAGTGTTTGAGATATTTTCTATATTACCTGGCCGGAATGTACCTACAAGCCGGCCTGATTGGCTGAACGAATGGACTAAATTCAATTAAAGTATGTGATGGCACCGCTTACCCGGGGGATAATCGCGAAATAATATCTTTATAGTCTAGCAACATTATTCTACCAATCCCATAAGGATCCATTATGGTTACCAATAAGTCACCACTAGGTGTATGCCATTGTATCCTGTAAGACTAATAAAGAACACATAGCCTAACTAGCATGAGTTCCGCATACCATAGTATCACCGTGGGGAGCTGGTTTGCATCATAATGGTAACACTAAGAAGCTAATATACGCAATGTGTTATAATATACATTATCATAAGTTACCGTTTACTCTCTGATCGGGGCCCGACTATATGCGCTAATTACGTGTATACAGTAAGCTGTACACGTTCCGGATCAGAAGATTAGCTGTGAAGCATGTTCTGCTGAATGTTCGAGGATAAATCAATTACAGTCACTTGTGACACAATTTATAGCTGTTATTTTGATAGATATCAATTACATCTAATAACCTATAATATCTGACACCGAATAGCTAATATTTGGTGGCTTAAAATAACCCCTTGCTAAGTTATGGTGCTGCCAGTAACTACAGCCTCGGACTTAAATTGTTCAAATGTAAAAGATCGGAAACCTTAATAGTTCAATTCACTTTCCACATAATGATGGATATATATTGAATTCTTTCATACACCATTACAGTTAACTGACATAATCAGTCGATAAGCGACAAATGCGTGTCCGTACCTCTCTGCCGATGTACAACAAACAGATGCAGTAAAAGTACTATAATCAACGTGGCATTTACTAATAAAGTCATGATGCTAAGAAGTAGTGTAGAAATGCCTCCAATTATCCCATAGCGTATTAGAATACCGGAAGACTTATATCATTAAATGTTTCAATATATTTAGCAATTCTACGGCAATTTTCTTCAAACGTTGGAATTGCAAACTTGGAATCAGAACAGCCAATTATTCAGATATAGCTCTTCATAAGGAAGCTTTAAGTTCGACACTCGGCATACTACCGAGATCTAACTTTATTATTAAGGTTTCTGGTATGATTGTGATGGCAGCCATTCTCCCAAGGGCTCGATTCGGAAGAATAACATGTCATCACCGTAAGGTTACTTAGATTACAATATAAGAGCCTAAGATTAAGCATATGCAAGAATAAATAGATAAGCTGCGCAGTAGGGTTATCAAGATAGCTGTATGTCCTATTCTCCTAGTATAGCGGAGGTGGCAAACCTGGTTAAGGGTTTGACTAATAGGATGACCTCCAGTATATACTAGATCCAGTATGATGGTACCGTATCAGTATTATCCGGGGTAATCAGTAAGATAGACGGTAACATCCATACAGACTAATTGTATGTCTAAACATCAATGTATAATACATCTTAGTTAAGTACAGTATAGCAGTAATAATATAAGTTAAGTTTTAGTCAAGTCTATCCCATGGGTATTTATACCCCTGATCACGTGTGCCACCACAATGATTGGCTGCAGAGGTAACATTTTTCTTCGGATGACCGGACATCAATTTTCTTTAGGTTTGAATCTACGAGATTACAATAAGCCAAGAATTACTGAATAGCCATTAATTAATATATACCGAACATTACCTTCTGCTAGTGGTTTTTAATGTAACATAACTGCCGAAATTTTTCCAGAACACACACTAGCACGCGCCCTCTGCTTTGAAGCTATTTCAGACAACAATATTGATGAGATTTAACTTCCTCGGAATGAATAAAATTAAACCAATCAAAGCAAAAGTGGCAAGGCACCGAGAACCATCGCGCCGACAATGTGGATGCTAACGGCAGCACCACCGCTAGAGAGATCAACGGCGGGCTTATGGCAAGTAACATTGCCAGTATAGCAAGAAACAGTAGGTCTGGCATCGAAAGTAGTAATACCACTAGCGGCATCGAAAGTAGTAATACCACCAGCGGCATCGACAGTAGTAACACCACCAGCGGCATCGAAAGTAGTAATACCACCAGCGGCATCGAAAGTAGTAATACCACCAGCGGCATCGAAAGTAGTAATACCACCAGCAGCATCGAAAGTAGTAATACCACCATCGGCATCGAAAGTAGTAATACCACCAGCGGCATCGAAAGTAGTAATACCACCAGCGGCATCGAAAGTAGTAATACCACCAGCGGCATCGAAAGTAGTAATACCACCAGCGGCATCGAAAGTAGTAATACCACCATCGGCATCGAAGGTGGTGACACCTGCAGCGCCAACGGTATTATTACTTGTGGTCACTGCAGTGTTGTCTAGAGCAAGAGAATCTTGAGGAGCTGGTCGAGCTAAAGCAACGCAAAGTAAAGGAGTCAAAAACAGCATTGTTGGTGATTTAGGATGGATTTTCGATGGATTTTCCTTTCCTATTTATATTCTCTGGAATATGATGCAAGCCAAAACTCTAATGATTAAAGTTAAGGTTCAAATAGGCTCGTTAACCATTAAAGTTTCATTAATTTCTTCCCGAAATTGAGGGGGGAGCAACAATAATGGCCACATAAGGTTACAATTCAATATCACTGTGATTGTGAATAGTACTATATCCGTTGATGGTACAGGCAAGAGCTAAGAAAAAAAAGCGAAATAAGGGTGGCCAAAAGCATGAAAATATTCGCTGAGGTATTAGCTGCAAAATTCTAGCATTATTTCGGATATATACATTAATCGGAGACCATCACTGGTTGCGTCGAGGACTGGTAGCTAAAGTGAAAGCTAAAAAAAAAACGAAATGGGCACTGAATATTGGAACTCGGGAGAACGTTACGTATTACAAAGACTGCATCATGAAAGTCTTAGAGTAGCCAAATGGGGCTGAGAATTTTACCACCCCCCCCCCCTCCTCTTTTTGAAGAATATAGCTTATGAAAGATTACGCCTCTAAATCTCCTAATAAATTGTATACCAAAGCCTGCCGTGGCGGATTTAACTACTGAAATCTGTAACTGTCGGCGTACAACCAAAAATGAATTAAAAGTATCGGGCCTAACCACGTTTTTATCTCAAGAGATCCGAAAACTCTGCTCGATCGGACTTCTTTGTTTAAGTTCTAATTAGTGACATTTGCAGTGTTAAAAGTAACTCTATACCACAGATAAGGTTTGAAAGCAACACGTAAATTCATCCCAGCCGATGGAAGACTTTCGATGACTATAGGATAAAATTTAGAGCATTCTACCGTCGAAGCAATATTAAGGTAAACTTTCATGATGCTATTTTTCTCTTTTTTTTCCAAGGAAGAAAAAGAAGAAAAAGCATTATTTGACCTCTGAAAAATTTGTCACTAATGTTCGCATTTGTTTTCTGTCGCTTCTATTAAAATCTGCACCGAGGAATCTAGCTAGTATTTTTTCGGAATTAGTTCCCATTTTGCGGCGTTCGCCGGCCTCAAAATGACACAAGTATCCAGAAAAGTTTTACAACTGTTTAGTTGGGGCCAATTGGAGTATCGATATATTTCCAGTATCTTCTTAAACTTCGTGTTCTTAATTCTTGCCGAGGCTGTTGTATCTGTTACGTCACCGGTTTCCGCATGAGTTGTTTCCGGGGTTATTCTCAGTCACATAAAGAAATTAGATCGATCTCTTTTTGATAGTCAAAACTAGCTTCTCTGCTCTTCAAGTTCGTGATAATTTCTTTATTTTATTCTTTTCAGTTCTTAGGTTTATTAAAGCCGTTTCTATTTTCTTGGCATTCAAGAACATGATATACCAAGAACCCGGATGAGTTTGGGTTTCCCGGGCTAAGGTCAGCCTCAACTCATTTGAGCCGATAACGATAAAGCCGAGAGAGTCTTTCATTAAGTGAAATAATTATATTCACTATACGACACCGTTTTGAGATATCTTACAGAAAAAAAAAATGGTTTAAATCTATTATGTTGTTTGTTACTGGCCTTCGAACCGTAATTGTGAGACCTTCACCGAATTTCGTATAATGCGTCCAGCCATTCAATTTGCATGGCGAATTTTGGGGCAGAAGATTACTATATACCCCCCTTGATAATGAAATACCACTGGACTACTGAGCGGATTTACCAATAAATTGTAGGAAGTTCTGGTCACATTCCGCTGTCTAATAGATTCTGTGACATTTGATCGGTACAATCCGACTAGAAAGAATAGTTTTCTTAACAACTCGTTCGGAAATAGTTTCTTATTCGACTACTCTCTATCTTTAACGACGTGTCGTCTTGTCTCCTTACATTAAAACTGTGTACAGCACTTTTTATTAACCTTCCAATAGTGTCTGATAACTTTTATGAGAAATCCGTGTCGCAGATCTCCAAAAATTTCAAGCTCCCTTAAATAGCGCACAGCTCATCACAATCTATTATACTTGCAATGATTCTCATTTTAAAAATAAAAGGACGTTAAGCTTTTTGCTTCACAGTGAGAAAGTAAAAATGTAGTGGTTTATTATGCTGCAAGTTCGAGTTTTCGCAGAATGATTGATAGTTTTTCTTAAGGCTTGGCACAGAATTAAACGAGGTTTCGCTAAAAGTAAATTAAACTGGACTGCCAGTATAACTTCTGTTTGCAAATGCAGAGATGTGTATGACGCCTATAGTAAGAAAATGCAGATTTTCTCTATAATACCGAGACTCAATTTGACATCTTCTAATTGATTTTATTGCTGGTCTGGATATGATTAGATGACTAGATCTTAGGGAACATCTGGGGGTGTAGTTTCTTAGATGCAGCCAACTATTTCTATATTTTTGAGCCTTAGATCTGCATTATAGTATCCGGATAGCAGAGTTCAATAACGATTTTTTTAAACACTTATAGTCAAGGTATTTTGTATAAATGTTAAAGTACAAAGTACATTTATGAACTTAGTATTAGTACCCTTACATGAGTGTTTTCATGACGTCATTACCGGTCTTGTTTTCGCTCCTGATTATTTATTTTGTATTGTGAAATTATCTAACTCATATATAATGGAGTTTTGTCTTATGCTAGACAAGCATGCTACCAAATTTCAAGATGGACATATATATCTACCTTCCATCATATGCATAATTAATTGCACAAGACTATAAGAGAGTTCAAAATGCTGATATTCCTTGAAATCTTTATATCTCTAGTATTCTGATCTATTTTTCTTGTCCTTTTTTGCAACCGGGATTTTGTTCTTCTTGTCAGTTTTAGCGATTATACTAAATGATCTGCATAATTGCTGATGATTAGTCCGATAAAATGAACTTTATTTTCAGATTTTGATTGCTATTGAATATACTATTCTACGAGCTGTTGATATATTTTCATAGTCCGAGATTACAAAATAAACAAACGAGGAAGTCATCTTAGTAAAATAAGCAGAAGTTAGCAATTTGTGCGACTTTTCTTCTTGTTATTGGCGGATGTTGATGATGATAATGAAGTTTATTACAGAGTATACAAAAACTATAGCTCAGCAGCCAGAGCTCATTTGATAAACTTGTGAAAAACAACAAGCAAACAAAGATATATTTATTGCGCCTGATTAGTTTCTCTTTTTTATAGCATTATTTTGAAGAAATACATCGTGCCAAATCTTTTGAGCTATTACTGTGGATGCAAGTATCCTAATACTGGTATATTATATGAAATCAATTTGGTACTAATATTGGAAAAAGAATACCTTTTTTTTTCTTTTCGCAGAGCCGAATTACTTCAGCAGATTTTCTGTAGATATTTCCTTGAAGAAATAGGATTATGAAAGATCTAAAACAGCCCGTCCTATGAGTTTGCCATGGTGAAGCAAGTCTAGAGCCTTTGTGGCTTCAGCCATAGGAAACACTGTCACACGAGGCAGAAAGAGACCTCGGGCAGCCAAATCCAGGGCCTCTTTGATATCCCATCTGGTACCGACTAAGGACCCTTCCAGTCGAATATTTTTCATGACTAAATCAAATGGCTTAATTGGTATTTCTGTGGTAGGGCTAGGGATACCAATTGCCAGTAAGGTACCGTGCACCCTCAACATCTCCAATGCCTGGGCATAAGTCGCTTTAGAAGGAGCAAGCACCATTGCTACATGCACACCCTGTCCATCAACTGCCGCCTTTACCGCTTCAGGTACATTTTCCACTTTGGTATAGTCTATAAATACGTCGACACCTTCCGATTCGCACATGGCCTGTTTGTCGCCGGAATCGATGGCCACAATACGGATTCCTCTTATACGGGCAACCTGAATAGCCATCGACCCGAGACCACCGCCAGCACCAATCAAAGCAATCCATTGACCAGCATAGAGTCCGCTTTTTTTGATTCCTTTGTACACTGTGACTCCACCACACAGAATCGGTCCTACTATTTCATTCGGAACTCCTTCGGGAATCGGAATCAGGTACGACACCTCGAGGACTTGGTACTGAGAGAAACTTCCGTTGATGTTGCTAGTAGAGCAATCACCGTGGATGCAATAAATCTCTCGTTCGGGAGCTAAGCTGTCGTCGCACAAATGGCAAATCCGACGCATCAGAGATAACCCGACCCTCATTCCTACCGGTACCGCTGTCTGATTTACGCCTGGGCCATGCTTGACTATTCTCCCTACTCCTTCGTGACCTAAGATTTCGCAATTGGTGGTAATGTATGGAGCCCAATGATCCGTCAGATGAGATAGATCTGTATGACATACCCCGGTATGAGTTAGGTTCACCAGCACCTGCCCATACCCGGGTTCCGGAACCGGGAAATTTTCTACCAAAGTCAACGAGTATTGAGGGCCTAAGTTTCCATGAACTAAAGCCTTTTGCGTCTTGGGAATGTCGGTCATTTTTATCTTCTTTTTTCTTGCACTGTCTATAATCAATCTAGGTCTGCTTGATGTTGGTGATTCCCTTTTATCTCAAAATCCGCTTATCGCGTTTATCTCCCTACACTCTTCCCCGATAAACGCCCAGCCATCAAATGAAACCTTATTCAAACTTTATTTGTGCACCAATGTGGAATCTCCCAGAATATACTTTTTTTTTTCATATATAATTTTTCTCAGTTTTCAACCAAGGCTTCACAAATTGCAATCTATCTCCCAGCCAATTTGCCATTATTCCAGTTTGTATATAACGCTTTATAACCTTCCACGGATTTTAGCTATGTTTCGTCAACTCAAGTTTTCTAAGCTTGCATCGAGTGTAACCCGAGCCCCGACTTATGCCTCAGTACGACCTCGAGCATTAGCAAGGCCGTCTCCTCGGTATTTTTCCGCTAAACCCGAGCAAACAACTACTGAGCAAGCAACTGAGTCTGCGGAAACCAAGGACCAGCAACAAGACCAGCAACAGGCCAAGCCCGAAGATGTTGCTGAACCTAAGTCCGAACAGTCGGAGTTGGAAAAACTTAACGCCTTGGTCGCAGAATGCAAGAAAGAGGCAGCCGAAATGAAAGATCGGTATCTTCGATCGGTGGCCGATTTCCGTAATTTGCAAGAGGTCACTAAACGGGAGATTAACCAAACTCGAGAATTCGCCATCGCCAAGTTTGCCAAGGACCTGATTGATAGTGTTGATAATCTCGACCGGGCCTTGAGCCTGTTGCCGGAAGACAAGCTGAGCTCGGACGAGCTGCCCAAAGATGTCAGGGATTTGTACGAGGGGATAAAAATGACGCAAAATGGTCTTTTGAAGACTTTGAGTAAGCACGGACTGGAGAAAGTCCACCCTATCGACGAACAGTTCGATCCTCACCGCCACGAAGCCATGTTCGAGGTCCACGATCCGAAGAAAGAGCCAGGAACCGTTTGTTTTGTCCAGCAGACAGGTTATGCTCTAAATGACCGGATCCTCCGGGCGGCTAAGGTCGGTGTAGTTAAAAAGCCCTAATTTCGTGGCCTATCTAGGGAAAAAAGCCAGCAAAAACAAGTAATTAGGCCGCCCCCCTGCCTATCTTTGTTTGGTTTCTTTTATTTTTTTTCGATTATGTATATATCACCTCCCCCATTCCTATATCAACCTCATCAGCTTCTTTTACGTAGAATTAAACGATTATATGTCATTGCTCTTGTTTTTACTACCGAATCGTAACTCCGTAATGGTCCTCTAAGTTCTTACAGATGGCCTCATGCATTTGGTTAACCTCTTCGTTAACCAGTGTCCGGTCCATAGCCTGATAAACAATTTTATAGCATAAAGACCGTCGTTTTGTTTTAGGATGCACAAACTCATCGATCAATTCCACACTTTGCACTACTTCAGGCGCATGCTTATGGACGATTTCATTTAAATCGTTCTCATGGAATGGAACCGCGCCGTTTTCTGGTAGCCAAAAGGCTACATCTCGAGGAGAACTGGGATACTTAGAGAACGGGGTGAATTGAGTCACTTTTCCTGGAGAAAACTGACTGAGAAATCGAGAGTCCTGGGTCCAGAATAATCGAATGTCAGGGATATTGAATAAGACCATAGCTAACCGTTCGAGACCCAGCCCAAATGCCCATCCGACACCAGAGGAAAATTTGGCTGCATCAAAAACCCCTTGTTGAATGACTCCTGACCCAAGAAGTTCTAGCCAATCGTTGTTATAAAGTACTTCAGTTTCGAAACTCGGGGATGTGAATGGGAAATAAGCCTCTATCCACCGCATAGAGAGCTCGTTGGAATCAGAAGAGGCAGATGCGCGATGGAAAATCTCCGAGACAATTAGTTCCAGTGTTCGTTGTAAATGGGTCACGAGCGCTTCAGCGAGTTCCGGCGAATGCACCGATTGCATCGGATTGCGTTCACCATGATACTTTGGAGGAATCGGATCGACAAGTTTAATATTAGGAGTTGGCATGGCTTTTGTATCGTCCTGAATCGCTTTTATCAGCTCTGATTCTGAATTGAACTTGTTTCGATCCCAGAACCGCACCCCTTCCATTTGATGGAACGCCAAGAAGTGCGAGCGATCGATCGAGTCCCGTCGATACACATCGGCTGAGACCACAAACGCATCCTCGTGCCTACCTGCTTCGGTGCTGGCTTTAATCAACTCAACCTGATGTGCAGATGTGTGTGTGCGCAAAACAGTATTCTTGTTTAAGTAATACGTATCATTTCGACTGCGGCCTACATGGTCTTCGGGGAACCCCAGCGAATCGAAGTTTTGGTAAACCGATACAGCAGGATCCAGATCATTATACATCCGATAGTTTCCTGGTAAACTTGCAAGTTTCGATTCAATGATCGATCGCAATATTCCTATAGGATGTGCGTCTTGGAGGTGCAACTTTCGATCCACACAAGCCAGAACCGCCGGAGTGACATTGGTCCATTCATCCTTCGGCAAAGAATGGGCTTGAGAAATCCCTCGAGCAATCACTTTACTTTGTGTATTAGATATAAAATATCCACGTAATCGGTGACTTAATAGCCCTGCAGTGGGTTGGCGGATACTCATTGCAGATAAACTATAGGCAAAGAAGGTTATTATATATAGTGCACGATATTTCTCCGGTGCAGCTAATAGTGGTAGGTTTAACCAAGAAACAAAACAAAATAAAAAAAGTTACTAGGTAATAAATATTAATAATAATTGATTATAAAAATGCATTACAGTCTCGTTTTACTTGCTCTTTTTTCCTTTAGGCTTAGTTTTGCGTGAAACCATCTTAACCCCTTTGATCTTAGCTCCATTCACCGGTTCGGGTTCTGTTTCTTCCTTGGAGTCTTCTTCATCATCTGCGATATCGTCCATAGCATCTTCTAAATCAGCCACTTGTTTCTTGCGTCCTGAATCAATCACTGAACTAGCATCTCCGCTGAATGGCACCGGGTGTGACATTTTGTTATAGACAGTAGTAAACGTTCGTTTCGTGGTTGAATCGATCCCGTCCAACACCGTTTTCTCGCTTCTTTTGCCTACTCCTAGTTCAACAATAGCATCCCAGTCTTCTTTACTTAAAAAGTATTCGTCAAGTAAAGAGATCACAGAATCGATTCCATCGACACCTCGTTGATGGAGCGGTTCTGTCAACTGAGTGCTGAGTTCAGGCAGATACTGCAGTCTCAACTCCAATTTATCAGCAGGAACGTTCAACCGCATATGTAAGCGAATCTCCTGTAGATAGCGACTTAGTTTTCCGGCTTTAGAGTTCTGACCCAAATAGGCCGAGAATCGGTATCGATCGGTGGCTCGGCCAGCGGCATAGGTAGCCGGGGCTATGGACGATAAAGCACCATGTAACGGCAACAGACTCCATTGCTGTTGACCACCATGAACCATCCGGTCGACTAGATCACCATCCGAGATAAAATCGGCAGCTCTACTCATCACTTCAATGTCAGACATGCCCTTTTGAGCCATCACCGGAACCATAGAGATATAGTTTTCTTGAATCATTAACGGAGTCATGTCATGATCATTGAAATAGAGTTCAGTCTTATCCAAGAATGTGGCTTTACTAGATTCTGCATGTAGTCCAGGACTGAGCAGTTTGGCGGTGATATCAAAGGGACGGAGAATAGTGTTCTTCTCGGACATCTCGGTCATGTCCGAGATGTTATCGGTCCCGGGGGTTTTATTGGTCAGGGTATAAGTAGACAAAAGATTTATCATTTGGCGAATATCAGAATGGGTGCTCTCGGCCAAAGCATCGATTATCTGAGGAGTGAGTTTGATTCCTTCTCGAAATCCAATGGTCATTAACCGAGATCGAATCATCTGGGCGGTGGGTCGACGAAACGGTACATCCAAGCTTACCCGATCGAACGGTCTCATCTTTGGCAAACTTTTATCGTTAGCAATGAGGATAACCGGGACGGTAGTGGTTCTGCAGAATTTGGCCATTTCTCCAACCCCGCCAATATCCCCGGAAGACATTCCATCGACTTCATCAAATATCAAGACCAATCTCCGCTTATTCTGATCGACTACATTTTTGTTGCCAGTCATAAATCCGCAAATAGATTGAGCATTATCCATTCCCTTTAGCTCTTGGGCCAGTAGTTTCTTGCTGCGGAAGTCTGAAGCATTGGTTTCGACGGTATCGTAACCAGCAAGTTTGCAGACCAGATGGGCGGTGGTGGTTTTGCCAATACCTGGCGGTCCTGATATCAAGATTGCCCGCATAGTGCCATCTTTAAACCCTTCGGCTGCTTTCTGGGGGAATGTCTCGAGCCACTGTTGGATGGTTTCTACAGCTTTTTTATTTCCACAGAGCTCGTTCAAGGTCCGAGGAGCATATTTTACAGTCCATAGGTCTTTTGAGTTATCTCTAACCACTGGTTTAGCAGGCGGTGCTTGAGGTTCGCGCGATGACGACTGTGAGGAGGAAGTTGAGGAGGATTGGGCAGCTCGTTGGGCGGCTTTTTCGGCGATTTTTTTGGCTTCAGCTTCATCTCGAGCTTGAGATTCCTCGGCAAGCTTTTTTGCCGTTTCAAACTCTTTCTCGAGTTTTTCCTTGTATTTCTGAGCTGCTTCTCCTGAACCACCGTTGGCTGGCATTCGCCTTAGCAGTTCCAAGAACCCCTCTTGGTCCAAGACTTTGGCTGAGGATGATTTTAGCTTGGCAATCTTGCTAGGGCCAGCATTGTTGCCAACCACTGCAACCGATGTTTTAGAAGATATAGCCCCAACTACTCGACCACCACACCTTTTAACAAACTCTTGGGCGGTTGGGCGATCCAACCCGGGCATTTCACCGGTAAACACAAAACTCAGGCCGGCCAAACAGTTCTCAGCAACTTCAGGTAACTCTACGGAGGTAGCTGGACTAGACCCAGATTTTTTCTGGGCTTGCATACTGAAAAAGTTGCCGGAAAGTGTAGAGACATTACTAAGATCTAGCGCCGGAATGGAATCCAGTATGGCTTTGGCGTCTGTGGCGTCAGTAGAGTCTGTAGAGTCTGCTGCGCCTGTTGCGCCCTTAGGTGGCTTTTTAGACGTCTTTTTCGGAGATTTTGGCGGTGATTTCACAGAAATATCGTTAGACGAACCATCCTCTGTGGTTATTTCCGGCGCAGTGTCCACCTTGGCTTTCTTAGCCGCCCGGGGACTCGTTTCCAGTTTACGTTTAGCCGGATCATCAGAACTCGGCTTGTCGACATCGAAAGACTCGGCAATTAATGCTGACCGAGACTTTTTCGCAAACTTGAACGAAGTGCCTGTCATGGCAGAAGGATAGATGAGGGAACGCGTACAAACCTTAATTTCTATTCTACAAACCTTAATGAAGTACCTTGTGTTGTGCAGTGTGATTGTAGTGTTGGTTTACCATTTTCCTTGGCTGTACAGATTGCAATTTGGCTCTTTGCTAAAGGCGTTTACGGATTTGGTTGGAAGAAATTTATCAAATGTCAGCCAAAACCACTCAAGTATCGCTTAGTATTGCCAAAACGTATGGTTATCCTTCCATAAATCCGGCTACTATTGATGTGGAACAATCTAACATCGCCTATGCCTTTGGATCAGGTGCTGTGCTTTTAGAAGCTTCTTCTACGGTTAGAAATACTTTTTATTGTCCTGGTAATATCCAAGATACTTTTGTGGTTGCAATTCCTACCTCTCCCCAGGCTAGTCCTGTCGCGAATCGAGGAGATAAGTCGCCCAAACGAGAACGAGTTAAAGTCGTATCTTCGGTAGCTTTAAGTCCGGGCTCCAAATGGCTGGCTGTTGGTGATTCTGGGCATAATCCTCGGGTATTAATGTATAAAGTTGGTGAAAATAATCTGAAACCCCAGTACCAAATGCTGGGGCACGAGTTCAGTGTCGATCATTTGTCGTTTTCTCCAGATGGCTCCTATTTAGCATCGCTTGGCAGTCCTAACGACGGAACGCTCGCTATTTGGACTTTAAATCGTTCGGGTGGTCCTGCATATTATTGTGGTAATCGCTGTATAGCCAATGTTCTGGATATGAGATGGGTCGGTACGAGGTTGGTGACTGTTGGTCAGCGCCATATTCGAATATGGCGTCCTGATCTACGAGAGTCCGGCAAAGATTCTACTATATTACAAGGGAGGAACGTAATATTGCGAAATTTTTCAGATCTGACTTTCTCTCATATATGTCCTCTCGATGAACTCAGCTTCCTCGTGGCCGCAACCTCTGGCGAGATCCTTTTGCTCAATGAACTCGATGGCCTTCCTCTAGTAACCCACGTTGTTTCACTTCACAACCCTCCTGTGACAATTACCGCTCGAGATTCTCGATCTGTGTTTGTTGCTGATGTAGGGAATGTACATTCCCTGATCTATTCTCAGTCTTCGTATAAACTCGAACCGCCATTCGGGAGACCAGTCGGCCAAAAGATCAAACAAATCCGGATCACATCCGATATGCTTGTGTTATTTGGTGAGAAAAAAATAGAAGTGTTTGATATACCTTCAAAAGACACTGACGTGTTGATTCCTCGTCAATTGTCGATGTCGGGACTACTGCAACCCGTGACAGGTACTAATGGAGAGATATACTGGAACAATTCCGGCAATATATTTCATCTCAGTGCAGACATTAAGGAGAAAGGTATCTATCCAGGAAAGTTATCTAAAACGAAATTGGAACGTGTGATCACTGTTGCATCCTGGTTACCGCATTCCGAGGAACTGTTCCTTGGAGACAAAGATGGCTATTTAACAATACATCATCACTCTGAAATATCACAAGAAATGAAAGCCCATACTTCAGAAATAGTGTTTATAGAGACTTGGCACACTACCGGCCAAGACTCTATTCTGGCATGTTCAAGTCGAGACCGATCAATTCAGATTTATTGTGGCTCAAAAAATACTCCCTGGACTCATTTCCAAACTCTTGAACCACATGTAGGCTACGTTTCTAAATTGCTGATTCATCCCTCTGATGGTGCCATCATATCTTCTTCTGCCGATAGAACTATTGCGGTTTCTCGTCGAGACACCAATGTTAACCAGAAGGGATATTATGTTCCATGTCAGTTGATTACCTTAAAGTCGGCCCCCACATCAATGTTGATTAAAGACGACTACATTTGGGCAAGCACGGTAGATAGGCACTTACACAGTATTTTATCTTTGACTGGTGAAATAATATCGACTGTCAAGCTTGAATCTGAGGATGGCGACTCTATCGCTGCCAGTCATATCACAGGAATTGATCTTCCGTTTAGTGACGCTGTACAATGGGCCGTTGTCGGGGCTTCACCTGACAAGCACATTCGGGTTTTTGATCCATATACAGGAAAAACTTTAGGAGCAGCATTTGGACATGGCCCGGGTATTACGGCTTTAGCCTCAAATGCATCGCAGTTATGGTCAGTCGGAGCGGATTCAAGCATGATCGCATGGAAGCTGGATGGAACAGTACAGATCAACAACGCCATGTTTGGGGCATATTCTCCTCCTCGTCGCACATTGCCTTCCACTACCGGAACCCCGGGGTCTCGAGGTTCATCTCCCTCCAATCGAACCCGCCGGCCGCTTTTGCAGGAAAATGTGAGCCCGACCATTACTCCACGACAATTGACGCGCTCTCCAATGCGGACTCCCGGGAGCCCCACGCGGACTCCGGGATTGATGCAGTCGCTATCTTCAAACAATCTCAGTGGTAACACATTGGTAGGTCATGCACGAACAGTCTGCAATGCCCTCCAATCGTTTCGACAGGTGCTGGAGAAACAAACCGTGGTAACTGTGGCTAAAGAACAGGAAGCGATTAATCAAGTGCAGCGAGAAATCGATCTAACCAGACCGTTGCTTCTCACGCCTGTCCCAGAAGAGGCAGATTTACTGGATCGACTAGCAGAAAAGCTTCTACGAACAGCCAACAAACGACAAAAAACAGAAGAAGATAACCTGCAAAATGGAGCCCAAAATGGAGCCCAAGAAGGAGCTCCAAAAGGATCAGACACAGTTATAACACCATCAAATGATTAATAAAATAATAACAAAAGCAATTGAATTTAAAAAAAGAAAAAAAAAACTTGGAAAAAGAACTCCATCTTCGCAGAACCCCAAACCGAGTGTTGTCCTCCTCGAGCCATTTTCACATGTTCTTACTAATAAATTACCCCAGATTTCCGATCCCACCAATTCTAAACTTCTCCACAATCAACAAACCACCCCATATGACAGCTCTGCCTAGTGTTCATAATCAACTAGAAGTAGATGTAGAGTTTTTAAATTCGTCTTTGTTTGCTGGAGAGACTCTTAGTGCGCGTATCATTCTGCGCAACACCGGCCCATCCTCCTCCAACCAAGATCTAAATACTCCCCGGCCGCATCTCCATCCAAATTCCATCCCCGACAGTCCAATTACTCCTGTGGCTACAGTTTCCAGTGGTATAGAAGATGCGCCGTGTACAGGTTCTGGTACGAAATCGCTACTTAGTGGCTATGTGCAGCTCACCGGGGACATGCACATAGATCCCGCGTTGGTAGACGAACAAGTGTTTACCGCAAACCGTAAGTACGAGTATGCTGGGGTAACTGCGGGAGGTCTCGTAGGAGTAGATAATGTTTCTGAATTGGGTTTTATTGATGCGTTAGGTGGAGCACTAGGCTCAATATTGGGGTCCCACGAATTATCTTCGCTCGCGGCGTTGCGACATAATACTGAGAGACATACTTACCCGTTCTACATTACCCCGCAGTCTATTCTATTTGTTAATTTGGATCTTGATCCTGGCTCGACCCAGGAATATATCTATAGTGTACAGGTTCCTTTAGGTTTACCACCTAGTTATCAAGGGAAGGCATTTCAATTTGTGTATCATCTCCATATCGGAGCCCAAGTTTTTGAACAGGGCATTCCTCAGCAAACCACGGTATCGGTTCCTTTTAAAGTGTCGCCGAAAATTGATTGGAACGGTCGATTCTCGATTACTCCTTTAGACTGTCCCATATTTGTTCGAGAAGATACCAGCACTATTATTGATGTTGGTGATTCTCCCTCTGCCCAGCTACCCCGAGTGGTGTCTACGGATTCCTCTGAAGAAATTGAATCTACTCGAGAAGACTTTGAGGACTATGCACGAGATTTATTAAATGGGGTTGCATTGCCTCATCGAGCATCTGATGTCGTGACTACTTTAAGGTCTAATTCCGAAACAGAGATTAACATCGACCGGCTCAGTAGTAGGAAATGTATCGAGTTACTTGTTCATTCGCAAAGGACTACTAATATATTTAATGTATCTTGGAAAGGATTACATGTTGCCAGTATTGGTTTCCAACGGTCGCGATTTCGGGTTGGTGAAATCATTCAAATCTACATCAATTTACCTGATGTTGATGAATGCTCTGTACGACACATTACTGCGTCGCTGTTGAGTTATGAAACAGTTCTGGGTGACTCTGCACTGAAATCCACAGATGAGACCGCGAAATCGACATCTCAAATAATCGAACAACATGGAACGACGGTTCTAGGGCAAAAGACAGTGTGTTTTAGCTTCTCTCCTCCGTCTAGCATTACATGCGAGTTTGAGACATCGCATATGAAACTCAGTTGGTGCATTGATACGGAGTTTATTCTGAGCGAAGACAAAACGGTTAACGATCGAACTGAGTTTGACCATTGTACAGTTGAAACGATCAAACCGACACTGCCCAGTGAGAAGTTCGTATGTCGGTTACCGGTGAATATAATCCCGACTAACTTGGACACTCGAGCGATTACTCCTGAAACCAGACTCAAGGGGAGCTATTGTTTACGATAGAAGATGAAGATGGTGGTGGTTTCGGAAAGAAACTACGACAAAGAGCTACGACGAAAAGAGCTACGAAACAAAGAGCTACGGAACAAAGAAGTGATGTCATAACTAGTCGTGATAATAATATTGGTTCTGTTCTTTCTGGAATTTCTTTTTTTTTTCCTTCTTTACATGAACAATTCCGGTTTTTCGGGAAGATATTTTGCGTCAGGATGTTCGGGACGGACATGGGTACCGTCGAGACGACGAAGAAGAGTGTCTGCACCTTCAGGAAACGGTTTGTTTTGTCGAGCACATAACACCAGATGACGAAGCTGCCAGCCTAGAAGGCCAAGAGACCGGATTCGTAAAGGAGTATCCTTTGTGAGGTAATTGTCTAGGCCATAGTCCTTGTCTATGGTACGAAGCACTTTGGTGGTAAGCGGGATCCGAAGCACTCGGTTTAACGCTTCACTCCACAGCCGTTTATAGTGAACATTGGGTTTCCAGGTGCGTTTTATTCTGTGCCGGAATTCTGTGCGATAATAACCAAACCCGATCATGGCCCCGCCATAGAGACCGCGATCAGACCGCTTAAACAAGCGGGCCGGGCCATGGGGATAAGGAGGGAAACCATTGGTGGTTTTAGAAGAATACAATCTGGCGGATAGTACCACAGTCAGTGGAGAAGACTGTGGTGGAGAAAACACGGAGACCGGGTTTAAGCGAGACCACAGCATAGTATTTGTTTGAAAGCACCGGTAATAGTGAGGATTGAATGAAATGGGGGTGGGGAAAATTAAAACAAGAAAAAGATAGATAACACAATTGTGTATTATACTAAACTAGTACGAAAGAAATGTATATAGATGGTGTCGTCCGGGGACAGCATTGGGAGGTTACCCGACTTTGGCCTTGAATTTTTTTTTTCTTTTTCTTTTTTCATTTTTTTTTTCTTTAGTGGTGGTTTGGTCCCAAGAGTATAAAAACCCGGTAACCCCCCAAAAAAAATTCTTTCTTTGCCGGATTGGAGTTGTTATTGAAACAGTCCAATTCGGCCCGATCTGAACCTAAGATTCTGTCTTAGAAAGTACCAGCTGCAGGGAGGCGGAAGTTGTGTCCTGCGCAAGCGGTCGACTAGACGATTAATATATGAAGCCAATGTTCCGGCTGGCAGATCGAAGAATAAGGAGCCTTGAGTGCTAATGTACTCGGTTTCCGGCGACATATTCCTAAACCTTCGGGGGGCCCTGGCCATTTCGCGTTGGGTAAAACCATGTTGCAAACACCTTTTAATATAAGTAAATAGTATGTATGATTGATGATAATATTTTTTTTTTCGTAAGCAGTGTAGAGCTACCAGTGCGTACAATGAATGCTAACAGTGCTAACAGTGCTAATAGTGTTCACAGTATACAGAACGCTACGATATAATCGGCGACAAAAGCACTATAAAGATAATAGCAACAATAATACAAATTGATATATATTATTAAGTTATTTAATTACTTATTGCTGCTGTTATCGGTATGCGAGCTAGAACCGTTCTCTCGTCCCGGTAGAGTGCAACCTACTTCTTCAGCGTTTTATTACTTTAAACTTTCCTTGAAATTTCTCCCTTAGATGTCGCCGATGCTAATCCCCGCCATTTGGCGCCAGAACATCCGCCAGTTTTCGTCGAGTCGTAATAATGCTGCATTTCTAGACACGATTTCGTCGTTGTGGAAAAAACCGGCCCCGCCAACGTCTAAGTCTCTCGAACAATCCAAACCGGACGAAGACCGCGATCAGGACCTGACGGTTGTTGGATATACGTTAGACGAGTGGAAACGGATCCAGCACTTTAAACGGGCAGAAGAAATCCCCGAAATAAGTCGCTGGAAACCACCGACCGTCATTGTGAAATCACCGTTGGAAATTCGCCAAGCAGTGGCTTTGGCGGTGGCCGAATTGCAGGGCTCACAAGACCTGTCGTTTTTAAACCTATTCACGGCCGCCACAGAAGCCCAGATCCGCGAGTCACTAAACTCAGTCCCTGCCAAAACTAAACTAGACACAGTGAAGTTTTCGTTGGATCTGCAGCCTCGATTCCAAGTTGCGTTGCGGACCCAGCAACTCACCGGAATGCAAGTCCCCGACCGGGTGATTACCACGGCTCAGACCCCTGCCGATATTGCGGCTTACTTAGAAACTACGTTCTTGAATCCCAAGACTAGCCGTAAACACGGAATCAAGCTATTGCCGAAAGACGTGGTGGGGACAAATATCCAGTTTGTAGCCCGCAACGAGCGCCAACAGGAACTTCTTGCCCAGCTCGACTCCGAGGCGCAGTTCCTCGACGCTCTCAAGGGTTCCTTATAGCGGAACGCCGAAGAGAAAATAGCATTAATCTGGGATATTAATAGACAGGAAAATAAAATAACAAAGGCTAGGACTGCTATTAGAAGCTGCTACTGTTGCGTGATAGCTATTTACAGTTGTTTATAAGCTTGAATGTTTATTACTTTTTTTTTCCGTCATGTTCTTCTTCTTCTTACATAGTCTATTGCGCCCGGAGGGCCCGGCGAGCCCGGACTGCGGCAGCCAGGTTGCGCAGCATGGATTCGGTGGTTTCCCATGACACACAAGCATCCGTGATCGACACGCCGTACTTGAGACCCGAGGGACCTTCAGGGGGCACGTCTTGGCGGCCTTCGTTGATATGAGACTCGATCATAACGCCGGTAATGCGGGACTCGCCTTGGGCGATCTGGGCCGCTACTGATTCGAGCACGATGGGCTGGCGGCGGTAGTCCTTAGAGGAGTTTCCGTGCGAACAGTCGACCATGATAGATATGTGTTGGGGCAGTTTCTGTTTGACCAAGCTGACGGATTCGGGGTCGTAGTTCGGCCCGCTCTTACCTCCGCGTAGAATAACAAAGCAGAACTCGTTTCCCTTGGTAGCCGTAATGGCGGCGACGCCCTGTTTCGTCACACCCATGAATCGATGCGGTTTCGAAGCCGCCTTGACGGCATCGACCGCGACGTCTACCGAGCCATCGGTTCCGTTTTTGAATCCAATGGGGAACGACAGACCGGAGGCCAGTTCTCGGTGCAGCTGGGACTCGGTGGTGCGGGCTCCAATGGCGCCCAGCGACAACAGGTCCGCCAGGTACTGCGGCGAGATGGTGTCCAGCATCTCGGAGGCTAAAGGCACGCCCATGGTTGTGAATTCGCAAAACAACGACCGAGACAGTTTCAGGCCCTTGTTGATGTTGAAGGTCTGATCCACGTCGGGGTCGTTGATCAGACCCTTCCAGCCCACGGTGGTGCGTGGTTTCTCCAAATAGGCCCGCATAATAATCACCAGGTCGTCACTTAGCTCGTCCGATAGTTTTTTCAGGCGCGAAGCATAATCCCGAGCCGATTCAGGGTCGTGCAATGAACAAGGTCCAACAATCACCAGCAGCTTGTCGGACTGCATGGAGACGATCTTGGCTGCAGCTTTGCGGGCGGCAGTGACGGTGCGGTACGCTGCAGAAGTCAAAGGCAGCTCGGCCTGTAACAAGCCAGGAGGAACCAAGGGATCATAGCCTTCAATACGGACATCTTCAGGCTCAGAACCGTCTTCGGCCGGACTGGCGTGCCGAGAAATGCCGTCTGCAGCATACATGGGAGAGTTAGGTCTGCCCATGATCAGAGAGAGGGAAAAAAAAGAAAGTGATCTCTTGTTTCTTTTTTTTTCTTTTGGACAGTAAAAATTTAGATACAGTGGTTATAACTTCAAACCAAGTCGAACCCCCCCTGTAGTAATAATTATCCAAAGTAGAAAAGAAAAAGAAAAAATAGGTGCCAAACTATGTGTGTTCGAGGGAAGTTAATCTCGCTAGGAAAATTTCTTGGTGTGGGCCAATCAGGGTGTTGCTAAGACCCAACCTTGGGAACTTGACAAAATTCCCGTTTTTGGTAGATTAGGTTTTTTTTTTTCTCTTTCCGGTGGTATATATAGTTCTTCTTTCTTTTGGCTTACTATTACTTATTTACTTAGGATCTACTAGATATATATTATGGGGTGGTTTTGGGCAGACAGCGCCATAGCACCCAGTACTGAGGTGGCCAAATGTCCGGTTAACCATAAACAAATCAACAATGATAGTAATAACAGCGTACCACAGTGTCCTGTGAAACATTCCGGCAAAAGTAGTACGACTACTAGTGCAAGTGGAACAGTTGATCCTCGCAACAATATGCCCCGACTCGGCAACGACCGTGTTCCCGGCCAGAAAATCCGGCTGCCTACAGAAAGAACCGTTTCCTCGATTCCGCGAGGCAAGGAATCCTCAGAAGGAAGATGGGAGTACCCGTCGCCGCAGCAGATGTACAACGCCTTGTTGCGCAAAGGCGGCACTCCTGAGAACACTCCAATAGAAGATATCGAAAGCATGGTGAATGTCCACAACGTGCTTAATGAAGGTGCGTGGGAGGAAGTGCTGAAATGGGAACAGCCATACACGTCCCGGAGCCAGGCTCCGCCGCGGTTGCTGTATTTCACCGGCCGACCTGGCGTGCTAAGTCCTCGGGCGCAGATCTTGCAATGGGCCGCCAAGGTCTTGCCGGAATCGATGGCCACTCCCCCGCCATTTGATCGACATGACTGGACCATTCTTCGCCAGCTGCCGAACGGCCAGCAGAAAGAGGTCCGCTACGTCATCGACTACTACTCCGGCCCCGACGAGCCAACTGGGCCAACCTTCTACCTGGACGTCCGTCCGGCCCTCGACAGTCCCTCAGAAGCTTACTTAAGAATGAGTACTTGGACCTCGCGCGTATGGAACAAGGCTCTGGGCCGTCCTCCGTCGGGAGACTAATCGAAAGCCTCTAGCCTCTAGCCAAAAGTTCCTTCTCCATTTTGTAACACTTATTGAATGCTCACTCTGTATGACTTATAGCGCTGCATATATTGTCCTCTGTGTATCCTGTGTATTTAGATACATATTTTCTATCTATTATACTGGCTACTTTCCGGTACCCGCTGGGTTCTACTAATATTGCTACTGCTCTTCGCTACTCCTCGGCCTGTTTCTTTTCTTCTCCCCCGTCTCGTCTCCCTCGCTCCTTACATGACTACTCCCAATATTCTCTCCCTTTTCACTATTCTATTTCTCTAACACTATGGGTATGTATTTTTTTTTTTTATTTCCTTTTTTTTATTTCCTTTTTTCCATTTAGTTTTGTATTTATTTTCACTTCTAAATTTCGTATTTCTAACTCCAGGACAAGTCCTAGGCCGTATTTTTAGTCGTCTATGGGGCTCGGGTGTCGAAACGCGCATTCTCATTCTAGGTCTCGACGGCGCCGGTAAAACCACCATTCTGTACCGCCTCCAACTTGGCGAGGTCGTCTCCACAGTGCCCACTATAGGGTTCAACGTCGAAACCCTTTCGTATAAAAACCTCAGATTCAACGTGTGGGATTTGGGCGGTCAGACGTCTATTCGCCCGTACTGGCGCTGCTACTACGCCAACACCGCCGCAGTCATCTTCGTCGTCGATGCCACCGACCGCGACCGGATCGAAACCGCCGCAGAGGAACTCCGCGCTATGCTTGACGAAGAAGAATTGAGTTCCGCCGCCTTGTTGGTTTTTGCCAATAAACAGGACCAGCCCTCGGCCATGAGTGCAGCTCAGGTCTCCGATACTCTTGGCTTACAATCCATTACCGAAAGATCCTGGAACGTCATTGCTTGTAGCGCTATATCTGGAGACGGGTTAAATGAAGGTTTAGATTGGTTGGTAGACGTTATTTCTGGCTAATTAAGTTCCTTCCCTCCGGTCTTAATTTCTGCTGACGCGCGGGCCAACAGTCGTCTGATGTTTTGTAAGAGAATCACACCCTACGGTTTGGCATCCTCTCCCATGCTGGCTAATCCCTTCAATTCTCTTACTTATTTACGTTCTTTCTTACTTACTAACTTACTTTCTTTCTTCCCACTCCTTCCACAATCTAACAACTCATTGACATACTCTTACAATTGTGATCTTATGAATGGTTCATTACAATAAGTATCACATGCGCTTGTTCCACTATTGGCCTGCTCTTTTACAATCATGGTCAGGTATTTCGACGGTTTCAGCTTTAACCTTGTTTCTCGCACCACTAACTCTCCTCAAATCCTGCTGTCCTTAATTCTGATATATGGTTTTTCTGGACCCTTGTCTGACCATTCGATCTCCACCAATAAAAACACTTCTATTAGGTGCTCTAGCCCTTCCTCGGTCTTATTTTGATTACCAAGAGACGTCAGGTTCTGGTTTTAAACTTTTACGGGGAGGATACCAATATATATATAGCCCTACGGATGGATTTATCGGTATAGTTCAGTTTTGTTCATCATGAATTATTACCTACTTCTTTTCTCCTTTTTTGGCATCGCAACGCCGGAGAGGAAGTATTTTTATACAACCTCCCAAGGCTGCCCGGTCATGGACCCTCTGGCCTCTCAGCGCATTGGCAAACATGGACCTCTGCTCCTTCAGGATTCCGCCATGATCGACTTGTTAGCTCATTTCGATCGTGAACGCATTCCCGAACGAGTTGTCCATGCCAAAGGTGCTGGTGCTTTTGGAGAATTCGAGCTGACCGACCCCATTCCTGATCTCACGGATGCCCATTTCCTTACCCAGGAGAAAGGCTACAAGGTAAAGACCATGATCCGGTTCTCCACAGTTGGAGGCGAGAAAGGCAGCTCCGACTGTGCCCGCGATCCTCGTGGGTTTGCCTTGCGGTTTTATACCGAAGAAGGTAACTGCGATTGGGTGATGAACAACACCCCGGTGTTCTTCCTCAGGGATCCTTCTAAGTTCCCGGTATTTATCCATACCCAGAAACGCAACCCCCAAACCAACCTCAAGGATGCCACCATGTTCTGGGACTACTTGTCTAACAACCAGGAGGCAATCAATCAGATCATGATATTGTTCTCTGACCGCGGCACCCCGGACGGCTACCGCAAGATGGACGGCTGGTCTGGCCATACCTATAAGTTCACCAAGTCCGATGGATCGTTTATCTACGTACAGTGGCTACTCAAGTCGAACCAGGGTGTAGAGAATATGACCAACGATCAGGCCGCACTGTGCGATCCCGATTACGCAACAGCCGATCTCTTCGAAGCGATCCACCGGGGCGAGTATCCCAGCTGGGACGTGTATGTGCAAACCATGACCGAGCAGCAGGCCGAGGAGTTCGAGTACTCGGTATTTGACTTGACCAAGATCTGGCCCGAGGACAGGTACCCGCCGCGCAAGATCGGCCGGGTTACTTTGAACCGCAACCCGGAAAACTACTTCGCCGAGATCGAGCAGGCTGCGTTCTCTCCGTCCCATTTGGTTCCAGGCATCGAGCCCTCAGCCGACCCGGTTTTGCAAAGTCGTCTGTTCGCCTATCCGGACACCCAACGCTACCGACTGGGTGTCAACTACAACCAGATCCCAGTGAACTGCCCCATGCATTCGTACTCACCGTTCCACCGCGACGGTGCGATGAGGGTCGATGGCAATGTAGGCTCCGATCCTAACTATCCGTCGTCGTTGTTCAATATCACCTATGCTTCTGCAGAGAACTCGCCCAACCCTAGCCAGGAAGTATGGACTGGCAAGGCCACCTTGTACCAATGGTCCGACTTGACGGACTTGGACTATGTGCAGGCCAACGAACTCTGGCTCCAGTTTGGCCAGACCCCTAACATGCAGGAGAATTTCGTAAATAACGTAGCCGGACATTTGTCCGATGCCGAGAAATCTGTCCAGGAGAATACTTTTGGCATGTTTGATCGCGTGAACTCGACCCTGGGGGCCAAGATCCGGGATGAAACCACCCGCCGATCGCAGCAGAAGCTTTAAATAAAGCCTTGTCGAATCTCCGCTATATCTTAGCTAGGTCTATATTATATATTTATATATATCTTTGTGTTTGTTTAATGCAATCTGGATTTGTTTGTATGTAGTCAGTTTATAACCAATGAATGAGGTTACTTTTCGTGCAGCCCCCAATCACAGCGTTTCTATTTGGCGCTCTAGCCCTTCCTCGACCTTATCCTGATTAGCAAGACGTCATGATCTTGGGGTGGTTTCTGGTTTAAACTTTTGCGGGGTTGATAACCAATATATATATATATAGCCTACAGAAAGACTTTTTCTACTTTGGTCTTTTTTTTTCTTGAACTAACTTTTCCTTTGTCTTTTATTTTTTTTCCTGACTTTGCAATGCCGGAAAGAAAATCTTTTTATACAACCTCCCATGGCTGCCCAGTCATGGACCCTTTAGCCTCTCAGCGCATTGGCAAACATGGACCTCTGCTCCTTCAGGATTCCGCCATGATCGACTTGTTAGCTCATTTCGATCGTGAACGCATTCCCGAACGAGTTGTCCATGCCAAAGGTGCTGGTGCTTTTGGAGAATTCGAACTGACGGACCCCATTCCCGATCTCACAGATGCCCATTTTCTTACCCAGCAGAAAGGCTACAAGGTAAAGACTCTGGTGCGATTCTCCACAGTTGGAGGCGAGAAAGGCAGCTCCGACTGTGCCCGCGATCCTCGTGGGTTTGCTTTGAGGTTTTATACCGAAGAAGGCAACTGCGACTGGGTGATGAACAACACCCCGGTGTTCTTTATCAGGGACCCTTCCAAGTTCCCGGTATTTATCCATACCCAGAAACGCAATCCACAAACCAATCTCAAGGATGCCACCATGTTCTGGGACTACTTGTCTAACAACCAAGAGGCAATCAATCAGATCATGATATTGTTCTCTGACCGCGGCACCCCGGACGGCTTCCGCAAGATGGACGGCTGGTCTGGCCATACCTATAAGTTCACCAAGTCCGATGGATCTTGGGTATACGTTCAATGGGTGTTCAAGTCGAACCAGGGCAATAAGAATATGACCAACGACCAGGCAGCAGTCTGCGATCCCGATTACGCAACCGCTGATCTCTTTGAAGCGATCCGCCGGGGTGAGTATCCCAGCTGGGATGTGTATGTGCAAACCATGACCGAGCAGCAGGCCAAGGAGTTCCCGCACTCGGTGTTTGACTTGACCAAATTCTGGCCCGAGGACAAGTACCCGCCGCGCAAGATCGGCCGGCTCACTCTGAACCGCAACCCAGACAACTACTTTGCCGAGATCGAACAGGCTGCGTTCTCTCCGTCCCACATGGTTCCGGGAATCGAGCCCTCGGCCGACCCGGTGTTGCAAAGTCGTCTCTTCTCGTACCCTGACACCCACCGCTACCGGCTGGGCGCCAACTATCATCAGATCCCAGTGAACTGTCCCATGCATGGGTACTCACCGTTCCACCGCGATGGTGCGATGAGGGTCGATGGCAATGTAGGCTCCGACCCTAACTACCCGTCGTCGCTGTTTAAGATCGACTATGTCTCAACAGAGAACGCGCCTAACCCTAGCCAGGAAGAATGGACCGGCAAGGCCACCTTGTTCCAATGGGGTGAACTGACGGACTTGGACTTTGCGCAGGCCAACGATCTCTGGAACGAGTTTGGCCAGACCCCTAACATGCAGGAGAATTTCGTGTACAATGTAGCTGTGCATTTGTGCAATGCCGAGAAATCTGTCCAGGAAAAGACTTATGGCATGTTTGACCGCGTGAACTCGACCCTGGGGGCCAAAATCCGTACCGAAACCAACCGTCGATCGCGGCCGAGTCTTTAAATAAAGTCTTGCGGAATCTTCGCTATAGCTAGTTAGATCTATATATCTTTGTGTTTGTTTAATGCAATCTGGAAAGTAAAGCTATGTTTGTATGTAGTCAGTTTATAACAGATGAGGTTACTTTTCGTGCAGTCCCTATTCGTAAATCTTGCTGGTGCCAGCCTTCGAGCACTTCCTCTATCTAGCCATCCATATCGGTGCGGATTTCCATGTGTGCTATTTGCATAATAGAGTACATCATTTACAAAACTATGACACGCCGTGTCCTGTCATCCCTTTCCATACTCATTTTTAGTGTAATCTTATCGATCTATGTATGGACTTATACAGCAATATACTCTTATTTATTTCTTTTTTCATTTTAGTTGGTCGATCTATATACATTTCTTATACAGCAGTTTACTGCTTGTTTTCAGGGCGGCCGCCCTGTTTCTGCTTCTCCTTCTCGGCTTTGATTTGCGCTAGCGCTTGCTCGACTGTCGGGCCTCCTGCAGCTTCTTGGGCTCTTAATTCCTGCATTTTCTGTTCAATGATGGCCTTTTTGGCATAATGTTGTTGCACGCCAACATAAGTCGTGCCCACTAGCATGTATACTAAGGTGTTAGTGCTCGCTCAGGACCATCATTTCCTGTATATCGGGGCTGCTACTTACATGAAAATCCAACTATACCCAACACCGTTAGACGGTGCGCTACATCTGCAGCTTGAACATACCAAGCACGCGGGGCCATTGTCCGTATTTAATTGATATAGAGTTATTAGATTTGTTGGACCAGAACGGGGAAAATCGGTAGAGGGTATCGAATTCTACTATATACTTTTTCTTCGGTCCACAATTTTAAATTTCACGCCGGACCCGGGAAAACACCAATCCTCCCAATTGGCCCTGAAATTAATGAGATTCTATGTGTGGGCGTGAAATTTGGGATTGGATTTCCTAATCATCAAGCCCAAACAAACTCCACGCCCTCTATGTACAGAACAAGGGTATTTGCTAAATTATATGGATTTCAGAATCTTGGACCTCGGCGGCCTATTTTGGGTGCTCAGAAGATATTTCAAATAACTAAACCCTGTCGATCCATCAGCCTGGTGCGATCTCGCTACAAACCGTCTCCGCGGCTAGTTATCTTGGCGTTAGGAGTACCGGTTTTGGCCAATAACCAGGACCTCGAACCGTTAATAGAGGAACCTGACTTGCCTACTTTTGAAGAACAGCTACTAGCACTCTCTGACGAATTTGCAGAGTTCCCTGATGAACATTCGGTCTTTGGGATATGGATCTTTAAGATCAGGCGTGTCTTCTCCATATACATCTACGAGCCTGTAGCGACCATATTTCGAGCCTTTTATTTATTTGGTCTGTTTCTTCCCGCATTGACTTTGACGCCTATGCTGTTACTCGGTCCGCGAGACATGGACGCCGATGGAATGCGGACGGGAGGTGTTCTTTGGTGCCGTCTCTTGGTTAAATGCCTTGAATATGCCGGCCCTACTTTCATCAAGCTAGGCCAATGGGCTGCTTCTCGCCGAGATATTTTTCCTTTGGTATTCTGTGATCTGCTCAGTAAATTACACTCCAATGCTCGTCCGCATTCTTTCCAATGGACTCGGGCTGCTATTGCTGAAGCCTTTCATGGCGCCCAATTAGAAGACGTCTTTGAACAATTCGATCCCGTTCCGTTAGGAGTCGGCGCTATCGCTCAAGTCTATAAGGCCAAGCTATCGCAAGATTTCGTGCAAAGGGACTTGGAATATACCGAGAGCCGGCTCTCGGAAACATCCAAACTCTTTGATCGGCACCCGGTCTTGAAATCCTTAACTAAAGCCATGCGATCCGATATCGAGGACCAGCCGTCCGGTTGGGTGGCCGTCAAAGTCCTACACCCTAAAGCCCAAAAGATGATCATTCGTGATTTAGCCATTATGGGTCTCTTTGCTCGAATCTTCACCGTATTGCCCGGTCTCAAATGGCTATCTTTGCCAGAAGAGGTCGATAACTTCGGCCGAATGATGCGGCTACAACTAGATCTTCGAATCGAAGGAGCAAATCTACAAAGATTTATTGAACTATTCTCGGCTCGCGAAGGAATCAAGTTCCCCAGACCCTATTTGTTGTATTCCTCCCGCAGAGTTCTCTTGGAGGAGTTCTCCAATGGTATTCCCTTGAATTATTTCCTAGAAAACAAAGTCAGCAGAGGTAGTGCTGTCGACAAAGAAATTGCCGAGCTGGGTCTTAACTCCTTCTTCAAGATGTTATTGCTAGACAACTTCGTGCATGCCGACCTTCATCCGGGAAATATTTACGTGCTCATGTACCAGCCCAGCGAAGCCCGACTTCGAAAATCCCTCTCAGCAATTCTTACCGACGAAGAGCGAGTGGATATGATAAAAGTAACCAATAATCTCCGAAGCTTGAAAAACGACCCTCAAGCCTGGGAAGCGGAAATAAGTCGATTACATGATGAAGGGTATCGGCCAAGACTATGCTTTCTGGATGCCGGGCTGGTCTCTGAGCTAAACGAGTCTAACCGGCGGAACTTTATTGACTTGTTTAAAGCAATTGCTAATTTCGATGGTTACGAGGTAGGGAAGTTGATGATAGAGCGGTCGCGTACTCCCGAAACTGCCATCGACACTGAACTCTTTGCCCTGAGAATGGAACATCTGGTGAATCGAATACGGGGTCGGACGTTCCAGCTAGGCAACTTCGATATTGGCGACCTTCTAGGTCAAGCTCTAACTATGGTTAGGGAACATCATGTGAAACTCGAAGCAGATTTTGTGAATGTAGTGATCTCAGTCTTTCTCTTAGAGGGAATAGGTCGGGAGCTCAATCCCGATCTCGACATCATCAAAAGGTTGGTAGACTATTTTGAGTTATTTAACTTAGTTTTCACACTGTCTGGCATATACTAACACACAGCGCATTGCCTATTCTGCGTCAGCTTGGTCGTAGTAGTCCTGGTTTGTACAGCAACGTGGACCGATCCGATATATTCTCAATGGCCAAGATCTGGATCGCTTTAGAAGCCCGAGAATTCATGGCCGGGTCTCTCCATTCGGTATGTATTAGACCTCCTCCACCGATATCATAAGATTTCTCATTATTTCTTACTAACTCAGATTGATAATTTGGTCAAGTACGATCAACTTTCTCCTAATATTTAAGATTCGAAATAGCAGGTTTCCCACAGGCAAAATACCGGGACTGTTCTTTATATAGGAGATTGCCAGATATGGCCTTCAAATTTCCTCCCATATTATACATTCAGTCGATTTGTCTCCATTGGAAAGTGGTGCACATTTACTAAAACTTTCCGGCTTTACTGGTATGTATCTATATGGGTATATCCCCTGAGAAAAGCGACTTCGATGTTCGGACAGATTCATTGTTTTAAGAGGACTGTTCTGTCACAAATACCAGCATCAGCACCTTTAGTCCATGGTTCAGTATCAAACTTTACGAAGTTTCTTTTCCGTGCTGCAACTTTCGAAGCAAGTTACTTAGATCATCACTGGAAATTGGTTTGTTCGGAAATCACCAACTTTCTCTGCCCATCACAGTGTAATCTTCTCAGCTTGAAATTTTTTAAAGAAAAAAAGAAGACATTATTATGGAAATTTATGGGTCAGATTACATTCAATTCAAATTTTACCTCATCGCTGATGATATCTCCACAACGAATAATCAAAATCCGGGAAAGGCCAGCGCACTAGGGCTCCTAGCCCTACTGGCTCTTCTTCCGTGTAATTTCCAAAAGTTTGTACTCCCGCCGCAGCTGGTTCTGGGCTGGGATTTACTACTACTGAAAAAACAATTATTATCTACTATCTAACGAGGCATACTTTACCAATCAAATCTAAATTGTTAGAATAAGTTACGGACGGAAGTCTTAGTCTACTGAAGTTTAAATAGATTTAGGTAAATCAAAGATGTAGAAAAAAGAAATAAAGATTGAGCATAAATAAAGTAGTCAATATATTATTATGTTTATTTTATATAAACGGAGTCGGTTAGCTTTATTTATATTGTGAATTACATCGACCAATCTTATTCCTGAAAAGCTGTGTGAACAGCCTTATCATTTGTAGCGTAACCTTAATTCTCCAACACCAATTGACGTTTCCGATCCATCACACAAATGTGCCGTATGCCACGTCCCAGTTATCTATATATATCTGTATATTCCCATATAGAAATATAAGGATAAGAAATTATCTTAATCAGTCTTATTACTACAGAGGTTATTCTCTTCCATAGTTGGTCTCGTATTGACTATTGGTTTCCTATTTAATCCGTTGTAGACCCACAATATACAAATTAGGGTATATCAACTCGCCACTTCCACCAAAATTACTGAGCCCTGAGTTTGTTTCCTGCTAAAATAGGAGTCATTTTACCTATTACCTGAAATTCGAGTCTATATATCTACGTACAATTGAGGAATAGATTTCGTAGGTCTTCTCCGAACCGTTCAGATTAGCCTACTTGAACCGAAAATACTCAAAGTGAAATTTGACCTCAAAGTGAACCGAATCCTGTAAGCGCTACTATAATTCGTGAAATTGAAGAAATCAACCGTGAAAATACGTCTCATATGGCTAATCATTCCCCTTCAATACAAGAAACCTCTTCTCCAGGTACCCCGCCCTTTTCTGCTCCTCAAGACCATCCTGAAACACTACATGAAAGACTTAGGTGCCAAGATTTAAAGGAAATCAAACGGCGTGAAAGTGAATTATATCTGCAATATGCGTACTCTTCTTACGGAAAAACGGAAAAATGCAAGCTAGATAACGAAAAAGCGGTTCGGATCTGGCAAGGAATGGTCTCGGCCTTTCATTTTTTACCAACACACAGATACTTTATCACTCATTTACCAGAAATAGATCCTACTTATCCCTCGAACCCACATTGGCAATTTGATGCCAATGATTATGCTTATATGATACTACTACGTACACTTGACTCGGAAACAATTGAGGAGCTTCTTGTACTATTAGGAGTTCAAGCTTTCGACGATAATCACTGTCCGCCAATTAAGGAAGTTTTTGAATTAGCACGAAGAATGGTTCCGCCAACAATTGCAAAACCGGTTGAAGAAGTAATAGTCGAGCTATATGAAACAGCCTCCTTTCCAACCAATGGTACCCATACGGAATTTCGTGAACATTGTCATAAGTATTACGAATTAATGTTACAACTTGAACAAGCAGGCTTGTCTTCTGATTGTTGGATTTTCCATCTCCTTGGAAACATTCCTCGTCATGAGGATTTTGCTCAAGGGCACTATGATGCAGCTAACTATGTTGCGCAGGTACAAAATGACGCGATTGATCGAAAAGTTAAGTTCGGATCCATATTCTCGATAAATAAATTTGCTAATCACTATATTAACTCTGCGAGATTTCCTGCAAGCAGGGAAAATATGGAACCTAATGACATGACTAGCGGACTTTATAGTGATGCTCATTCCTCTTCTCCTTCAAGAACATTCATTGAACATGACGGCAGCCGTAATAAACGCTGGCCAAAGAAAGTTCAGAAAGGCCGTGGGAGACGTAATAATTCTGGTCTATACTGTCCTACTCATGGACGAGCTCATCTTAGACCTTGCCATATCCAGCGACAATAAACCCTGAATGATCAACAGACATCGGAAGCGGGCCCATATAGTATTACTGGCTTATGCTGCATGTCATTCTCTCTATTTTGGTCAACTAAATGTGGAAACAGCTTTTTTAAATGCTGATTTATCGGAAGATAGTTATATAAAACTCTCTAACGGATATAACTCCACCCTAACAGAATTTGCACATTGAGGAAGACTTCCTCTGGACTTAAACAGTCTTCAAAAGAATGAAATAGAACCCTCATAGACCATCTAGTGTCTGTTGGTTTTACACAGAGCGAAATTGAATCTTGTGTCTTACGTCATGGTATGATTATGTTAGGGGTTAATGTTGATGGCATACTTATTATTGCTGAACATAAAGATGAAATTAGAAAAGTCTTTGATCAGATTAATAAATAATCAATTAATAAATAATCAATTGATGATTCCATCTATCACGCAAGTGAGAGGTAATATCCCATCCGCGTTATCTATAAATATCTAAGGGTAATAAGTATGAAGTGTTATCTTAATCAATATTATTACTACAGTTTTTTTTTTTTTTTTTTTTTTTTTTTTTTTTTTTTTTTTTTTTTTTTTTTTTTTTTTTTTTTTTTTTTTTTTTTTTTTTTTTTTTTTTTTTTTTTTTTTTTTATTTATTTTTTTTTCCCCTTTGCAAAGTCGTATTGACTATTGGTTTCCTCTTTAATCCGTTGTAGACTCCATCTTATATTAATATACCAAATTAAGCTTCCCAGCTCGTAACTTCCAACAACTACTTCCTTGCTGATTTTGATATACTAGTACAGACACATTCTTCTTAAAGAAAAAAAATTAGCGTCTGGGTGTAGATCTGAATAGCAGGTTTATGAAAAATGAGTTTACAGGATCGAAGACGTGTCTTGGCGCCGGCAGAAGCTGAACCTCTACAGTTCATCGATACACCTCCGCCTAGCAAGCCAGAAACCGGCCTTTTTGTGCGCACCGGTGTCTTTCAGGCTTCAGAAGGTTCAGCTTATGTAGAAATAAACGGCGATGTAAGAGTCAGTGCATCCGTACAACGACCGAAACCGCTCAAATCTGGTACGGTTTTCACCCCAGCAGCGACCTTGGCAGTCCATACCCGATTTGCGCCCTACGCTACCAAGACTCCTGGGACCGATACCACCTATATCCCAGGCCCGATGTCGGCCCTGGAAAAAGAGCTGTGCGAGATTTTGGAGACTTGTTTGATCCCCAGTTTTCGGCTGGAGCTGTATCCGAAATCAATGATCGAAGTCACTGTGGACATTCTCTCTACCGGCTCGGCCAAGGCAGTGTCCTGCTTAACCCCGGCAGCAGCAGTTGCTGCTGCTATTAATGCCGCCAGCCTGGCTGCTTTAGATGCTGGTATCGAAATGCTGGATATTGTGTGCAGCTCATCTGCTAGTCTCACTGCCCAGGGAAAGCTGCTGCTGAACAATTCATCGCTGGTGACTGAAGACTGCCATGAGATGGTCGTTGCCCATATGGCTTCCTTGAATGAGGTGACCAACGTCATCTTCTCGTCTTCTCCGCACTGTTCTCCTGAACAAGCCAATTCTGCTTATTCTCAACTGATATCTGCCTCAGTAGATTCGGCTACAAGTGTTCGCAAGTTTGTCAATGCCTACTTGCTCGAGTCTAATTAGCCATCTTCAGCTCGTATCTAAGAATTACGAGATTAACGAATTTATGATATTACTTTATGATATTTCTTCTTCAAATTGATAACTTCTCATGTTAATTTTTTTTTTCTCTCTATCTAGATTAATTCATGTAGATTTCTCATTTCGTTCTTTTACTCTTGTTCGGTCATACGTCTCGTCGGCTAGTGAATGGCTTCAGAACCCGCTTGGCTTCACATAAGCGTTCAGATAACGTATGCACACTCCTCTCATGCACCAGTACTTCATGAGCTAGTTCAACTCCAAATATAGTCTTTACACAGTATCCAACCCGTTTAACTATTACCTCCTCGTCAAGTTTCTCGTCCCATAAGTCGTCCATGGCATCTCGTGGAGGAATACTCACTCCAGAGGTTGTAGAATGCCCTAAAACTCCAGTGGTGCCGACTCTATCGTAGCATCTAGTAACAACAGGGAAAAGTACACGTTCGATTTCTTCTGTAGTCTCAACGGGAGACTCTTTTAATGTAATGCGAAACGGTGACGAGCATGCTAGAACTGTGTGTTTGCCATCATGGTGGTATCTGAACTCGTATGTTCCGGTACGCCAGAATAGGGCATCTCCCTTGAATACCACGGTTCCAGATGTGCCTTTAGATTCCTTAATACCTTCTGTGTGGTCATCGAATTTTTCGTTCGAGATAGCAGACCAACGGCCTTTAGAGCTAACATTAGTATGCTCTTTATTTATATTATCACCCACTCGGTAAATTCCGATCCAATCTTCTTTAGATCGGTTAGGAGCAGCGCTCCATTTGACTTCGATGGGTGTACCCAGAGGGATTTCAACTATTCCATCCTCTCCAACAGTTGAATTTTCCGCAGTAAAGTCGAGAGAGTACAAACTAGTATCGATTCCATGAAGGTCATCGCCGATTCTAGTAATGGTTAGATGAGCAGGATATTTGCTTAGAAGAACCTTGGTTGCCGATTTAACATTACCGGTAAGTTTCGGGGCAGTTTCGGACAGGAAATCCTCAATGACTGTTGCTGCCTCTCCTACTACCTTATCAATGGAACCTTGGATATCTTTTACCCGTGCCTCGACTCTGACCGGTAACTTTGCAGCTCGGCGTAAAGTTTTAACCAATCCGGCTTCTTTACGGATTTGATCACCGTAAAGTTTGCGCATATGAGGTGCTTCGACAAAATTAATGAAAAAGAGCCCTCCAAGGGTATATAAGGAAGCTAGAAGAAACACGTCGCGGGAATTGGAGATGATTACCAGACCCCAAACTCCGGCGATTCCGACTAGACGTTCTGGGTTGTTCAAGTAGCGATAAATGCCGGAGTATGTCAGTTTAGATTGTTGAGGGAGGAAGAAATCACCGAAAAACCAGCCGAACTCACCCAGCGATTCATAAATCGAGACACTGGTCCAGATTTGTAAAGCCCCCAGCATAAACCCTAAAACATACCTCAGAGCTGATTCAGAACTTGGCGGCCAGGGAGTTTGTCTGATACATACGGCAAACAAACTGGAGTAAGAAACCACCGTGCCGAGATTGTACAAAGAACGCCATTCTTCAAAGGCTTCAATATTAGTCTTACCGAACTTGACAAAAGTTTTAGTCCACGATTGGTCCTTACTTTGCCGTCTAAGAATGTAGGACGAGCCGACAATATGGAACAGTCGCCAAATAACAGCATTGGCCAGAGCAATAAGATTACCATAAGTGTTGCGAGGAAGCAATAATGGGAACAAGGCATAAATGGCCAGAAGCACCGTGCAGCTATCTTGTAAGCGGCAGATGTGGAAGTTCGCAAATCCTACCATTCCCTTGTAAGTAGGAGAATAGACATAAGCATCGTCCGAAGACTCCTGGCTGGTAGAGGCCAACGAGGTGGTGGAAATATCTGGGGTAGAGTCGGGAAGTGGAGAAGCAGAAGTAGAAATCGATCTGTTTCGTTTATGTTGGGGCAACGGGTTATAGGTCTTGTCGATATGAGGGTTCTCCACTAATAGCAAAAAGGCAAACTGGGCCGCATGAGCCAGGAGAGACACGAAGAGCAATTGGTAGGAAGCCGCGACAATTGACAGGCCGTAGTAACCAGCGTACCCAATGGAGTACATGGGATGTGGAGCCATTTCAAATACGCCGTCGAAAGTCAATTCGACATCTTCCAAAAAGAAAAAATCACCCCAATACCAAGCATAGTCTTTAACCACTCGGTGAGCATCGAGCTTGACCCAGATATTGAAAGCGAACAAAGAAAATCCTATGAGCCACCTAAACGCGGTCAGGTATAGCGGGGATTTAGGGAAATTAAAGCAAGTCAGGCCAAATAACAGATAGGTTGTAAAGTCGGACATCAATATGAGATCTACAACCGTCCGGAAGACCAGCCAGGTGTTGAATTCCTCAGGCATCTTGTCGAAGGAATAGTCAGCAGGCATCTTAGCGGTCAGTTCCTTTTTGACGAACTTGTGCAGCCAAGTTCTATCGTCAAACAAACCAGCCGACCGAGCCCATTTCACCAGCCGGCGGTTTTTGGATTGCACATGAAGCATGTAGCCAATTCCCACATTATAAGCCAGTCTCCAGCACACGAACAGAGACAAAAGAAGAGTCTGACGAAGCCTTCCGGTGAAACAGCAGAATATGGCAATATATAGACCCAAACAGGCCAGAACTATCCAATCGGTAAGGGTATGAGTTACTCGAGGATCGAACAACGACGTGATCATGTCGGATGTATGAGGAACAACAAACACTGTTCCGTCTGGTGTACGTCCCATAGTAGAAGTAGTCATTGCAGATGATGAGTTCTTGCCAGTTTCAGGCTGTGTTGGATGAGCATTCTGGCTCATGGCGGATAATGAAGAAAATACGTAAGGGAAGGATGAAGAGCATAAATCTAATACTTTATTTTTTTTATAGCCAATAATATCCTGTGATGACAATAAGATTTGGGGATCTCGTCTCGTCCAGGTTTAAAAAAAAAATGACATCGTCTAAATTTAAACATTATTTTCTTTTAGAAAAAATGAATTAAAGATTGCAATATAGTTATATGTTTTAGTATGTAAACCACCAGTCGGGGATGTGAAACCAACCAGGACCGATGACCTTGATTATCCGCAGTATCGGAAACCTTATCTGAGAGATGGTTTTACCATTTACGGTATGGTATATTCAATCGATTCTAGAAAGGTTTGTACCGAATAAAATCAACTTTATCATGCGAGTAATAGTATTATCTGGGAGTATAAGGAACAATTCTCATTCTTATATAATAGCTAGAACCTTGTTGGAGCAGTTTACCCATATAGAGTATCGGTTTATTGATCTGGAAGGGGTCCCATTCTATAATTACGATATAGAGAAAGATAGGATTCCAACGGCCGTACAAGAAGCCTGCACAGATCTCAAAGAATCCGATATTTTTCTAGTAGTTTGTCCGGAATATAACAATGGAATGCCTGGGATTGTTAAAAACGTTTTAGACTGGCTCACGCGGCCAGTGCTTCGTTCTGCGATCTCGGCAGTGCCGATCCTAGTGCTCACTCACGGGGCTGCTGCTACAGGCGGATCTGCAGTCTGTGAACAACTTCTACAATATTTTACTACCTTTGAATGTCTAATTGTTCCTGTACCTGCTGTGAATCTAGGGAGTATTTCAAAACGAATTTCTGATACTCAGATCATTGATGGTCCTACTGTCCACGTCTTACGATTACTTGCGCAAGAAACTGAATCTTGGTTTAGAGCTCGACAAGAGTCCAGTGATGCAATAAGCTAAAAAAGAAAAAGCAGTTCTTCAATACTATTTTTTCAATTTCATTCTCAATTTAATTTTATTTTTAATTTTAATTTTAATTTTCATTATAAATCAATCCTGATTGTAACGAAATTCAAAGAATACAGTACAACTGTTGGAATTAGTATTAAATAACTACAGTGTGAGTTTAATAAAACAAGAGCTAAAAAAACAGATAATATAACAATCTATAACATTCATATAGAAAGGGAAATTATCTCTCTATTTTCCTTTGCTTTTCTTCTGTGTATCTTTCTCTTTCAATAATAATAACCAGCTCAATTTAAGATATCGCTGTCTCCACAAATCCGTTCGATCTTCAAATCATTTCGCTTGGGTGTATTTCATTATAACTGTTCCTCCAGCTCGGCAATCCGAGCCCGACATGCATCCAGTTCCTGACTGAGTTCTTTGATGTAATCAATAGCATGTTCTACTGTGACCGCTTTAGAAGCCGAAGTATTGCCGCGTAGGGATGGCAGCATGGAGCTCAATTCTTGAAGTGCCTGGTTGATTCGATTGCGCCGTCCTTGCTCGGCCATTTTGTGGCTGGCTCGCTTGGCATTAATGTTGGCACTTAAGTGTTCTGGATAGCTCAATCCTAAAGCAGCATGTTTACCTTCGATGATGTTTTGATAGTTGGACCGCGACTCCAGAAGTTGCTGGATCTGTTCGGGAGGTAACCCTGAGGTGATGTTGGCCGGCAACAAGGATTTCTTCGAATGGTCTTCAGCGGAACTGAGAGTGTCTTGCGGAACTATTAATGGCGAAATGGGTACAGACCCCCGGCGATGGTTCGTACTATCGGTAGAATTAGACCGTGCAAGGTGGTCATTGGGCCGGGCTGCGGAAGTCGAAGTGTTCGACCGAGACACGGTTGGCTTTAACCGAGGGGAATTGTTCTGAGAATTAGATGTAGAAACTACTGAATGAGGTGCAGATTTCGGAGTCATGGCTGGGGAGAAGTGGCCGGAGTTGGAGGTCGGGCCGGCGATCTTCATCATCATGGCTGGGGTAACCGGTGCACCGCCGTCCGAATGATCGGTCTGCGCAGAAAAATTAGAAGACATTAAAGCCTCAGGCAGATCTTGTGGTGAGATGGAGTCGGATCCAGAGTCTATAGTAGGGGAGGATGCGACAGAGTACTTAGTCCGTCGCAGGGAGTCGGCAGATCGCAGCATGGGTGAGTTTTGCTTGGAGACCCGACCCGAAGCACGAAGTCGACCAGCGGAGCTGGCTGTGCTGGTATTGCGCCGTTCCTGGCTGTTATTATTAGACATCAATAACGGGCTTGTGAGAACAAACCCTTCCACGTTGTTGATCATAGAGTTAGGAAGCGGCTGAAACATCGGAGTGGTAGACAACGACAAGCTTTCCTCTGGATCGACCGCGGGAGAAATCAAGGGTGTCAAAAGATCTTCCTCTGACAGCGGTCTCTCGTATTTCATGGCGGGCTGTTGAATGTTGTGGCGCATTGGGTGCATTTCCAACGAATTAGGCGTGGGGGGAACAGGAACATTGACCGTGGAAGGGTGTATTGGATGGGTAACGGTTTCCGATAGAAAGTTCGACGACAAGGAATGGTCCATATCGCTCAAAGTGTATCGCAAATGTGCGTCCATCATCGATGAATCGAACTGGTCGACGAAATCCGTAGACATTCCTTGAATAAAGTCGCCATAATTAGGGGAGGGAGTATCATGGTAAGAAACATTAGAGGGAGGAGTTTGCTTCATATCTTTATGATGCAAATGTGGCTGCAACCCTCTTAATTTTCTGGCGAAAGAAAAAGTCCCTGGCACTGTATTTCTGCGAAATGGCTGCGTTAAAAATCGGTCGGGCGGAGGTGGAATTAATTTAACAGTGGTGAAAGACGGGTCAGAATAATTGGGAGAAGGAAGAAGATCGGATCGAAGTTGCGGATTGAAAGGCTCCGTTTGGTGGGAATTCATCGTTAACTTTTTTTTTCTTTACTCGATCGGGATACACCCGAGCAAAAATGAAAAACGAAAAAAACGGTTCAGAAGTGGTTATAACTCGGCAGTACACAAGAGAACTAAAGAACAAAACAACTCTAGAGAAGATTTGTAGTACCAGAGAGTAAAAAAAATTTAACGAGAAAAACAAATTAATGTCTTCACAGGAAGAAAGTGAATTCTGATTTGGTTAACAATAAGCTCTGGGTCAAAAACCTAATTAACGCCAAACGCCAGCCCAATTACTTGGCCTTTGCGATGGGATGACATTTCATCCCAAACCAGTAGTTAAAGCCGAAATGATTAAGCCAATCAATGACCGTATAATAAATGTTCAGAAGACTAATGAAAACGAGTCATCGTGTGATGTCAGTCAGCCTTAATAGTGTTAAGTTAATAATGATTCGATTGATAGTAGATGGAAGGTGAAAAGTATAGTCCCGTCAATGGAATGCTTCTGCAGAAATCGTCGATGCTCAATCTGATAGATATTTAGACCGTCGTAAATTCACTCTTATCAGGAAAATTAATAATAATAGCTTTGAATTTAGAGTGGAAAAGGGATATATGCGAACAAACTCTAGTTTTTTCTTTTTTTTGTTTTTTTATGATTAAACCGTACGGCTCTAACCCAAAAATCCTAAACAAGAAAGTTTGTATTCCAATAAGAACATGAACTGTACCACGAAAATTGAGAATATGACGGGCCTGGAACATGATAAATATCGATAAAGTTGAGGGCTGCCTGTAATATAATAAAAGTATAAAATATTATTTAGCCTTGAAGTGGCCAAAAACCACCAAAAAAAAAAAAAAAAAAGAGAAACCAAAAAAAAAGAAAGTCAGAATAAAAGGTTAGAATAAAACCTAATCAGGCATTCTTAGCTTTATCAGATTCTGTAGAGTGGTCCTCGGGACCTGGCACAGTAAGAGATTCCTGCAATTTCTCCAACTCGCGTTTAAAGCGAGTGCCAAAAACATCGATGTAATAAGTAGCTCCATTATAGGCAGCAGTGGTTAATATATATATCATGAAGGCGATGCTCAACGTGCGGTTGGTGTACCATATGGGCGACGGGAGCATGGTAAGAAACTGGTAGCCAAACTGGATGGCCATGAAGGCTACGACAGCCATGGATTCCGGTAGACTATTGACCTGCCGTCCGATCCAGGACTTGGCGTAATGTCGGCGCAGGTACATGAAAGATGTGGCTCGGCCGGCTTGGATCTTCTCGGCGCGCTTGATGTTAATGAAGTAATGATAGTTGGCCTGCCAGATGAAATAGGCCACGGAGGCCCAAAAAAGCCCGTCGACAAAGCGGTAGTGGTCGACCTTGGCTGCCCCCGGAAACCGGGCATGCTGATAAGATTTGGGGAGCTCGTGGACCAGGGTATGCATGACGGCGGCTGGCATGATATGGATATAAGTGGAAGTGCTTTTCTCCAGACTGTGTAAGACCAAGGAGTTTCTCCAAGTGACTACAGCCCAAGATAAGGTGCCGGTACATAGTGCATAGCACGCCACAAACAACCGGCGGGATTCCGGCATGGCCCATAAATAGATCAAGACCATTCCATTGACGAAGTAGCAAAGATCAGCCAGGTAGTATTGCCAATCCTTTTTACGGAAAGTGTATACTCGAATAGGCATCAAGATGGCAATTTCAAGGGTATACAAAACATGGAAGTATTGGGGCCAAGCACCGAGAATGTAGCCGGAAAAGAACAGGTTCAAGAGAGCCAAACAGAAGCTGATCTTCTCGGTAGACGAGATGAATCTAGCATCATCGAGTTTGGCCTCCAGCCGAGAAATCCGCATCTTGACGATTTCTCGCAACCGCTCAGCATCATCGTACTTCACAATGCGTTCTCGCTGGCGTCGGGCCAGGCTCTTAAGCCCAGTGGAAGTCTTCTTGATTCGTTGCGGAACACTTAGAGCAAGATTCTCAATAAAGTCCAAGGGACTAAGCCGCTCTATCGGTACATCGTCGTCAAACCAGCCCCGCAATAACGGGGATGAGAGATTACGGTGTAAAGTAGGTTTCTCTTCTGAGGGAAGAGTATTAGAAGTGGTGGTGTCTGCACTGTCTGCACTATCTGCAGCGCCAGCAGGGACGGTTTCAAGACGAGTTTCGTCGGATTCCGGCGAGTAGTCCACAATCATGAATTCCTGGCTGGAAGAAGACTCGGAATCAGGCATTTGGCTGGTGAATATGTAAGATAAGTTGTTGATCAGAATGCACGTGATAAACGATGGGTGATCGATGAAGTGGTCAGTCAGTTCTAGAGCATGCTTTTGGGTATAGTTGCCAACTTTAACTGAGATAAGGTTAATCTAGCGAATTTGAGATATTTGTATAGGCACGAACTATTGGAGGTATAAGTAATGAAGGATATATTTGGCCCAAGAACAAGGGAAAGAGAATTAATAAGTAGATTTGAAGAGAATATTTAAACAATTGTTGCATAACAATTACAATGTTACTGTAGCATTAAAGGACATATATTGGCCAGCTCGTAGCTAAACCCTAATAGTCTGGGGGGTACACTGTACTAAAGACATTAGATATTCTAAACAAAAAGATTTTAAACGTAATATTTTTTTTAGAATAATACTATTTAAAGTACTACTAATTAAAATAATACTCACTATAATACTAACTATAATACATTCACTAAAACTACACTCCAATACTCTGACTGGACTATTTCCCTGGACACGACTCTGAGTAAAAATGCCAGCCTTCACCCAAAAACGATCCCAATACTAAAGAAAACCTCCCTACCGGTTAGCCAAAATGAGCACAAAATTGCCAGCGTGGATTCTCTCCGGAAAGGAGGAAGACGAGGTCTTAACTGAACAAAGTAAATATGCTCAAGGAAAATGCCGAGCTCAATTAGACGAGTTTGCAGAATGCGCCAAAGGTCGCACGTTCAGTGTGAGCTGGGCCTGTCGGCCGCTTTATCGAGCGGCTCGGGAGTGTATGGCAAAATATTTAGATGATGAACATTATGACGAAATACGGGCAAATTACATTCATAGAAAGATGGAGTTGTTGAAGAAGAGTGAACAAAGTGATTAAATATGACAGTGATACAAAACAGTCTAGTAGAGTGACAGTCTAGTAGAATAGAGCAGTGTAAGCGTTCCAACGGGAAAGCTGGAATATAGTTAACTACATCTGCAGCAAACAGCAGTGCTACTTTACCTGGCGAATGATCGAAAATTATATTATTATCTGTTAATGCATCAGCACAATTCGGTGCATGGGACTACAACAGGAACGAACCCCGAGACATATTCTTAATAGTTGAACAGATCGGCTAGTTGAGGCTACAATAGACAATAGACAAAAAAAATGATCTGCCCCGAACCACAGCAGGCCAGTTATTGTAGTGTAGTTTACTTATCTCTCTATGTCTTCTTTTCAGATAATTCCTCCTCATCTTCCTCTTCATCTTCTAATGTCCAGTCTCGAGATGTTAGGCAATATCGTTCCGGAGGTAATCGAAGCCCGTATCCAGCCTGCACTACAGGCAAAGGCTTCGAGTTTCTTTCTTGTGCCAGTTCTAGTAATAATTCTTTTGCCGGAGCAGGTCGAAACTGATAATTGGTTCTAGCTGCGACTGCTAATCGGATATCTTCTGGAGTTAATACTCCGTTGGCTTTAGCATGGTCGGAATACAACTGGGCATCGTGCAACACCGATCTTGAGTACCTATAAGCAAAATCCAGTAGCTGCAACGGCACACGTTCTTCGTAGTCTACTATTCCAAGAGATGCAAAAATCAAATGCAGCATTCGCGCATCTCGAGGAATCAGCTTTTCCTCGTCCATGGCTGCTGATGAGGGAAAGAATCAGTTGGGATTACTCTAAGGTGCAATTAGCCTGTAAACTATCTGTACTAACTGTACTACTTGTACTAACTGTATTAACTGTATTTGGTATATCGGATTATCAATTTTATTCTAAACTATAGATTTTTCTCTTTATTTTTTAGTAATAATACTGTCACTATTCTAATACTATTATAGCTTACCGTTGTATCTCTAATGGTCCTACTACTTCCACTGTCTCATTCTGTAAATCTCCCTCCTAACTTTAAATCTTTCCTCTTACTTATCTACCCTCTAAATGCGATATTTGGCCCTGAAAATATCGCCTTCATCCGATTTGAGGCTGCCTACTCTTGTAGGAACCGCAGTTCTGTCTGATTGTGACGCTGCGCTCGATTTCCTGGCCTCGAACTTCGCCAAGTTCTCGATTTCAGTTATCGCCAATGACTCACCTCGAGCGTTCCAGCTCCTGAATGCCGGGGCCGCCCTTTTGTTTGTTCCCCAAGCTCTACTTTCAGAATTGGTCCAATCGGGTGTTCCTCCACACCGTCTCGCCATATTGCATTCTTCTTTAGACTCGCTTTCGGTCGATTCTCAGCCGTCGTATGTGCTGGCTTCTTCTTATGACGAAGCCAGCCAGATAATTAAGTCCGGTTCGATCGCTATTCTGGACTTTGAAGTTAGTCCAGAAATATTGGCTGATCTCTATTTACTTAATGCTACCACAGATCGCCCCGATCAGCTCTATCAAACTCTGGTGGCCGATACTCGCGGCAGGGCTTTGGGGTTCGTATATTCCTCCCGCGAGTCCGTCTTGGAGTCCTTCAAGACTGGGCAGGGAGTTTATCAATCGCGAAAACGTGGTCTGTGGTACAAGGGAGCGACCTCGGGTGCCACTCAGCGTTTAGTCTCTGCTGACATCGACTGTGATGGTGATTGTTTACGCTTCACTGTGGTCCAAACCGGCGCGGGGTTCTGTCACCTCGAAACTTTGACCTGTTTTGGATCCCATGATTATCAGGGCCTTCCTGCTTTGGACTCGTTGCTTAAAGATAGACTTCAGTCTGCTCCAGTTGGTTCCTATACAAAACGGCTGTTCGAAGACGATGCTTTATTAAAAGCCAAAATATTGGAGGAAGCCGAAGAGTTGGTCGAGGCCACATCCAAACAGGATGTCGCCTGGGAGGCGGCCGATCTGATCTATTTCGCCTTAGCAAAAGCAACTAAACATGGGGTGTCTTTGGCCGATATCGAGGCTAATCTTGATTTGAAAGCCTTGAAGGTCACTCGCCGAAAGGGCGATGCGAAGCAGAAATACATAGAAGCTGTCGACTCTAAATCTTCGTCGTCTTCGTCGTCGTCGTCAACCGCACCAAATAAGGTCTCTGCGCCTAGTCCGGATGCGCCTATTCTTATGAAACGGTACTCTTCAGCTGACGGCAAGCTGGATGATGTCTTGCAACGACCGGCCCAGAAATCATCTAATGTCGCTGATCTAGTAAAGGATATCGTCCGGAATATCCAGTTAAATGGCGATAAGGCATTACTGGAGTATACTGCCAAATTCGATAAAGTGGAGCTAGCCAGCCCCATTTTATCCAGTCCCTTCCCGGAATCTATGATGCAATTACCCCAAGATATAAAAGATGCCTTGGATTTATCAATTGAGAATGTGCGCAAGTTCCATGCGGCACAGCTAGATACCTCGACCCTGGTGGTGGAAACTACTCCCGGGGTAAAATGCTCCCGATTCTCTCGCCCCATTGAAAAAGTCGGACTCTACATTCCGGGAGGAACCGCAGTGTTGCCCTCTACTGCTCTCATGTTGGGCGTCCCGGCAGCTGTGGCTGGATGCCAAGAGATTATTTTCGCCTCTCCTCCTCGCAAAGATGGAAGTATTACCCCTGAAGTGGTATATGTTGCTCATAAAGTTGGAGCTAAAGCGATTGTTCTAGCTGGAGGTGCTCAGGCTGTGGCTGCCCTGGCCTATGGAACTGAATCAGTCCCCAAAGTTAATAAAATCATGGGTCCTGGAAACCAATTTGTTACTTCAGCTAAAATGTATGTGGCCAATGATACGTCGGCCTCTGTATCGATCGATATGCCGGCAGGGCCATCAGAGGTCTTAGTGATTGCTGACGAAACATGCAACCCTGCTTTTGTGGCCTCGGATCTATTGTCTCAGGCGGAACACGGGGTGGATTCGCAGGTTGTGTTGGTCGCTATTTCTCTGAGCTCAGAGAAATTGGCAGCCATTGAAAAAGAAGTCAATGTGCAAGGGCTGGCTCTGCCCCGAGTAGATATCGTACGCGGATCGATTGCTCATTCTATAACCGTGGAGGTTGGCTCAGTTGAAGAAGCCTTTGATGTTTCTAATCGCTACGCCCCTGAGCATCTCATTCTTCATATGGACAAGGCTTCAGAAAAATTACCATTGGTAATGAACGCCGGGTCGGTTTTTGTGGGCCACTGGTCTCCTGAATCTTGCGGAGATTACTCTTCCGGCACGAACCATACTCTCCCGACCTATGGTTATGCCAAGATGTACTCAGGCGTCAATACAGGGACGTTTTTGAAACATATTACGTCGCAAGAGCTGAGTGAGGATGGATTAAAACGAATTGGGCCGGCTGTAGAAGCATTGGCGGCCGTAGAAGGGTTAGATGCTCATGGTCGAGCCGTGACAATCCGATTAAAATCTTTGCAATAGAAGTTTATATATAAGTTATTTCCTTATCCACGTCTTGTAGAGCATCAGGAGTAGCGGAAAGAAAGTCCGGGATCCAATATAGCGGTTCAGCGTCCTGAGCGTCAAGCCAAACCAACCCTGACATGATCAGATCATCCAGCACCTCAGAAATACGGGCCCTGCTCCATTGTAAATTGTCACGGAGAATCGATTTAGAGACATATCCCAAAGCTTGTGAAGCTTCTAGCACGGTTCCTTGATCGCTGGATAGCTGCAGTGGCACCGACCGAACCATCTTCTTGCCCTTGGAGCCTAGTTCCACCACATCGATGCTTCCTAAAGGTTTCAATGCTTCTATAGAGGATAAGATGTCGTCTTCTGAAATCTTTAACCCTTGTTTAGTCAACTGTTTCCGTAGATCATTCAAAGCAATGAGCCCTCCATTAGTTTCCCTGGTCCGTCGACAGACCTCCACTACTTGGACGGCCACTTTGAAATAGTAATCGTTTAAGTCTCTGCCAAATAGTCCTGCCCAGAACGATCCACCTTGTTTATCATCGGCCGAAGTAGCTAATGGATCGACTCCTATTTTATGACACATTTCCACAAACTTGGCTCTAAATTGAGGATTTGTGCGGATCTGCTCACGATGCTCAGTAGCAAAGTGTTGCAGCACTGTTTTGAATTCATCGAGTTGTTTAGCGAGCTCTGAAAAGTGTGACTGACTTATTGCTGATCCAAGACTATTAAAATGCTGTTCTTGTTGTTCTGATCGATCAAATGCAGCTAATCCTACTGTTCTACGCATATCTTGTTGTCTCTAGGTAAGTTCAATTGTACTTGTCATCTACAGATTACTTATAGCAGTGTACTTTCACTAAGAGTTTATTGGCAACTAGTTTATTTACAAACAAAAAAAAACAAAAAAAAAAGACATTAAAGTAACCCGCACTGATTAGAATTAATTATACCAAGTTCTGCTTAACCACAAGTACCGCATTGCGCTCGAAATTCGTCCTTTGATCGAATATCGTTAACACCAGTCACACGACGGCCATTGCTGCCATGTCCCGCTGTTCCAGATCGATTTCCTGGCCGGCTATAATTTCTATTGGCTGGTCGATTTCCCCCAAAAATCGAATTATTAGCGGCTTCTCGCGGATTCAACTATAGTTAGTTAACTAGTTCTTTCTCTGAAACTAGAAGATACGTACTGAAAGCAATGTCGTGATGTAAAGTCCAATTAATCGGTAGACTCTTTGAGATAATGGAAGTCCTTGAGTCGTCTGACCATTAGCAATATATGTTTTTGGTGGCATTATCTAATTACAGATGTAGGATGTCTAAAGGTTGGAAAGCACCTTGGATCAAAATGGTAAATGTTCTTCTAGTTTGGGACTTATAAGGTACAGATTGTTGTACCTTATAACAATCGCGTCAGTGGTTTAGTGGTAAAATTAATCGTTGCCATCGATTAGCCCCCGGTTCGATTCCGGGCTGACGCATTTGTTCTTTTCTTTTTGCATTTACTGTTTTTGATTTTCTATTTTTTTTTTATCTTGTTGTTGTATATTTTATTTACGTATGTTACTACTACCTATTAGATAATTATTTTTGAATCCATTTCATCCATTCCATCCATTCATACATTCATCCATTTCCCATAGTACAACCTTTATCCGCTGCGAATGATATCCCGTCTTTGGTTCCTGAACTGGATCTTGTTCTGCATAGACAGATTACTAAGAACCCGATCCAATAATTCTTTAGGAACCCTTTCGGAACCCATTGCTCCGTCAGAGTCGCAGAATTGCCGCAGTAGTGTTCGATAAGATACAAAGAACGATGGTTTGAGGGTGTCTAGTAACCTATCTTCCAGTTTTCGCATGGCGAGCATGATCTGTTGGCCTTGAGGGCCGCCTTGACGAACGGCATTCATGGTAGACGAATTAAATAATCTAACGGCCTCGTTGACATGTTCTTCTCGAACAACCGCTTGTAATGTAATCTTTGCCAAAGCTTCCGAAATCCGCACAATTGCTTCTAATTGACGAACAGTAATGGGGATTGCCGATCTGGCATTGCTAGCAACTTCGCTATCGTGGACTTTCTTTCGAATTTCTATAAAGTGGTTAGATAAAACATTGGCTGCTTCTGGACTCAAACGGGGAGCACATCGTGCTCGACAATACGAGATGTATCGTTTCATTTTGTTCAAGTCTATGTCCGGCTCCTCTTCTGCTTCTGTGTGTCGCCGATTCATGTGAATATCCATAACGTGTCGAGCCAATGTGGTATCTCTGGCTTCGTTATGTTCGTCCTTTACCAAGAAAATCATGTCGAATCGAGATAAAATCGTAGTTTGGAAATCCAGATTTTCGCTAGTGCTTCTCATGTCATCGTAACGACCAAATACAGGATTAGCTGCCGCCAAGACAGCTGTTCGAGAATTCAAAATGGTGGTGATACCGGCCTTGGCAATAGAGATGGTTTGTTGTTCCATGGCTTCGTGCATGGCTACCCGATCTTCGTCTCGCATCTTATCGAACTCATCAATACAGATAACACCTCCGTCAGCCAATACCATGGCTCCGCCTTCCAAGAAAAACTCTCGAGTAGCACTATCTCGTTGGACTGCGGCTGTGAGACCAGCCGCCGAGGAACCCTTACCAGACGTGTATACTGAAATAGGCGCGACCTTCTCCACGAACTTCAGCATTTGAGACTTGGCAGTACCGGGGTCGCCGAGAAGTAACACGTTGATATCACCTCTGAGTCTCATACCATCTGGAAGAATTCGCCGAGTTCCACTCATTAGTAGACACGCCATGGCTTTTTTGATATCCAGGTTACCGTAGATCGAAGGGGCAATGGAGCGGGCAAACATCTCGTAGAAGTTCGGTTGCCGAGCCATAGCCAGAAACTCTTCTTCCTCTTCAGCAGTAAACTGAATAGAGCCTCCAGTAGTATTGTTTCCATCCACAGATATTCCCACAATCCGTAAATAAGGAACTTTGATCGGGTTACTTTTGCTTCCTAACCGAGAGGCTGAGTTCTGGATCGAGTAGATGCCCATAATAACACAGCGGGTTCCCGGCACCACACGGTTAACCAAATATCGATCGGCAGACATCGAGATCTGGCGAGGAATCTCACCTACCGGTACCTCATCGGGGGCCTCCTGAAGTTTCAGGTGCTGCTTGTCCATGAAACTAGACTTTTCATGGATGATGACAAAAGGATTCGGTACACATTGCTTTTGCTGACCTTCCAAAGCAGGGGCTTCACAAAACCGAGGCACGTTCACGGAAGACATTCCTGGCTCAACATCTACATGCGTGACATGGCGACAGGTCCGGCACATAATTTGCAGTCGAGTAGCTTGGCTAGACAGGGTAGACGCACTGGTGACAATCCCAGACACCCGGACCAGTTTGGATACATAGCCAGCGTTCAGATCTCGAATAGAAGTGATGTTTGCATCACTAGTCAACATTACTTGGAAAGGCGGTAAGGACTGAGGGAGTTCATCGATGCCGTCCTCAGAACCATTCTCCCGTCGTTCCAGGTTAAAGATTCGATTAGCTACGGATCGAGTTGCGTTTTCCAGCAACGGCAAAGTGGCAGTGGGATTTGTGGCCAGTCTTTGAGAGAGATCTTCATTATACTGAACAACATGGGACATATCTACTGTGATGGTATACTGCTTCACCAAGACATTCTGGTTGATTTGCTGGCGGTATACGAAATCAGGACCGATACGGAACTCCAAGAGAAACTCTCGGAACCGTTTCTGGATAACTGTGGCCTCATTATCGGACTCTTGAGGATTAAATACCGACGCCGAAAAGACTCTTCCTGGATCAAAGGACATCTTGGAGGTTCAGGTAAAGAGAAAAAAGAAAAAGAGGAAGGGGATGAACGCGTCGCGGAGGATACAAACCTTATTTTCAATTTGCCCAAAGGGGAAACCACCCAGCTTGTTGAGAGAGAGAGATCTAGCATCTCTCAAATATAATTGAATTTATTAACCAGCTAAATAGACAAGGTTGTTCCAATTATTATTAGCAAAGAAAGCAAAAAAAAAAAATTACTCGTATTTTCTTTTTCTCCATTTGTGATCTTTTGTATTATTAGTAGAAAACCTCAGGTAGGAATTTTCCGCTTTAAAAATCTGTTGTTATCTCACTATATTTTGGCATCGTTTAGTTTCCACTAATACAAACTATCTACACCTCAACTGCCTCTAAGTTCTTAATACTACTACTTCTATCTAAACCCAACACACAGGTCTTCTATTTACTTAGGCAAAAACGGCAATGGCCGGTCATTCTAGGACCTTTTCTTCATCTTCAGTGTCCTCTAGACCAGGAACACTAGATTATTCTGGAGATGATTTTGAGCGACAATTACGAACGCCGCATGAACGGACAATGTCGCAAGTATCGGCGGAACTTCCCCAAACAACCCATGAATCCGCCGCCTATGCCAAAAATGCCATTGCCAATGTCATCAATAGCCGTTCTAATCCAGCTATACCAACAAAACATATAAAAGCCCCCACCCATAAAGACATTCCTCCTGTCACTCTGACTCCAGTGCCAAAAGTAGATATATCCCTCCTAGATCCTCTACTTAATGCCCCGCTCACTGATATCTATCGAGATCCGGCTCGGTTGAAAGAGACTCCGAGTGTCCAGTCTTTGAGTCATCATGGCTCCAGCATAAGTATATCTTCGATGAAATCTTCTGATATGTCCTCAAGCACTCCTGATCGAACCCAGGCCAACTCGATATCTGATATCCCAGACATTTTCTCTTCGGAAGACTTCGATATAGAGAATCCTCGAATCTTCGATACGATTACTCAAAATGTAGCGTTGGTGAAAATCCCCGAGCCTATGGATGAATCCGTTATATCGAATCCAAAGACTCGCAAACAAGTGCCGGTTTCTATGCTCCAGGAACGACTAAGTATGTATCTAGATATAGTCGAAATCCATCTCATCAATTCTATCTCTAATTCTACTTCTTCCTTCTTTGCTGCCTTTTCTGATCTCAACAAAGTTTCCCAAGCCACTTCCGATATTCTCCAGTCGGTGTCGCAGTTGAAGTCCAACCTTGAACTACAGAAAACCACCATTTCTGAGGCCGGTGAGAAAATGATTCAATTAAATACCCGGAGGGCTAATCTTATAAAATTGGATCAAGGTATTTCTCAAATATCCTTAGCTATGGTATCGGCAGATACCGCTGAATCTCTATGTGAGTCTGGCCATCTTACAGAATCCCTGGATAAATTGGACGACACATTGGCCCTAATTGCCGGTCATAAACCTGATACAATAGATCTTCGCTCTATTCCGGGTTTATCAAATCTTCGAGAAGGTTTGGTGAATCTCCGGACCAGAATAGGGGAATGCTACGTAACTGAATTCCATGAGTTCCTTATTACAGATCTCATTAATCATGCAGATTCTGTTCCTATTGCTCAAACGCTTTTTCGGCTTTCAAGGTTTCTAGGTCAGCAGCCCAAGAAGCCCAATTTATCTGGTACTGCTGGAGCATTGGAAACACATTATGATTCTGTAAATCTTGCATATTCATCAATCGATCCAAAATTTCGAGAGTCTCTGGGTCTCATAGTGAAAGGTCTGTATCGAGGAAATACTGTGAGTTCCGCAGTACACTCATATATCGATTTAGCTTCCAAAGAACTTAAAAATGCTGTACGGCTTGCACTCCCCAGCGATTCTGATACGATATCAGAATCATCTGTCGCATCTCGCCGATCAAATAAAGGTGGGACTCTGGCCAATTCTCTTCGGTCTATGTCGGTACAAGATTTCTACAATATGTTACGAAAAATCTATGCTCGAGTGTCTGAGATGTTAAGAAGACTTTCCGTGCAGCAGAAGTTACTGTTGGATCTATCAGCCTCGATCTCTATGGAACTTTCAGATCATCGCCCTCCAGATGCCGGGGCTGCTGTCACGACATTAATTGATACATCTCGGTTTGTATCAGAAATATCTGAGTCGACACTTAATAGAATTGTCAGAGTGCTCAATGCCAGACGTGATCAAACTACTGGGGTTACCGGTAGATATTCGAATACGATGCCCGGAACCGGAACCGGACCAGAGATCATTGCAAATGCGAATGATTTTCTACGATACTACGCTCTCAATGCCACGATTTTAAATGAGTACGAAAGTATTATTGGAGTGCCCTCTTCGGAATCACCTCTATATGCTATAGTATTAGGACAGGCCCGAGAGTTTCTTTCCAATTACCATGACCGAGCATTAAGAGGAATAGCCAACTCTGTGGAACAAGATAAATGGAAAAGTGTGGAGGTCCCGATCACAATTCAGGAATTCCTGGATAGTATTGTGTCTCTTGAAACGATAAAGGACTTTAGTGCTGACTTTTTGCAAGAAATAGAGCCAGATAATGGTTCCGAGAATAAATTAGTGGAGACTCTAAGAATCTCGGACGAGCAATTTAAAGTATCGGCATCCTGTTTAGTAGCATTGGAATTTATTCAAGGTGATATTCTTCTCATGGACAACTTTCCACAAAACACTAAAGAACTCACTTTGCATATAACAGAGGTGTTTCGGTCTTTCAATGGCCATTCTCGACAAGCACTACTGAATGCTGGGGCTACTCGAACGGCCGGGTTGAAACATATTACATTGAAGCATTTGGTTATTGGAGTTCAATGTCTTGGGTTTTTTGTGTCTCTTTTGGTTTCGTTACACGAATGGATACAAGTACGACTTGCCCCTAATAAAGAAGAGCCAGTAATGGTAGCCCTCTCAGAACTGAAATCCAGCCGAGAAGCCTTACAAGAACATCAGCAAGAGATTCTTGAAAAGATTGTACATATTATGAGTGATCGAGTGGATGCCCATTGTAGAACGATTGCCAAATTCGATTGGAAAAGTTCAGACAATGACCAGCCGAGTCCTTACCTGGCAGGGTTTTTGAAGGAGCTTCGTACAGTCCATAAGATCCTATCGACCAGTTTACCGGAGAAGTTGCAGCAATCGATGCTTATGCAGATTCATGATGTTTACCAAGAGAAACTATTGGCTGTATTTAAAGAGATTGACATTAGCAGTGAAGAAGAACGGGAGAATATGGAGGCAGATGGGAAGCAGATTTCGGAGGGACTGAAGGTTCTGTATACAGGAAGTTACCAGGATTCTATATTGACTGTGATCAGCAACAAGCCTCTGGCAGTGACAAAAATGGCAGAGCCTGCAGAGCCTGCAGAGGCCACAGCTGCTAATGAGCAAACCAATTCAAACGGTTTGGAAAGTGCAGAAGACTCTACAGTGAACGAGACGAGCGAGACTGTCAGTGAAGAACCGGAAGGTGTGTCAGCAAATGAACAACACGATGATACTGAGCACAATGCCGAGACAGAGTCTTCCGTGTTACAAGAACAATCAGAAGAAAAGTCTTCCTCATAGTGCTTTAATTGTTTCTCCAGCCTACTTGATACTTTCTTTCTTTTTTTTCTTTTCATCGACCTGAAACTACATGACTCTATGGACCAGTATAATCATACTGTTACTATTATAATTTTATTCTACTCTTGTTCAGCCTATATATTAGAACGAACCGCTCGCTTCATTGGTTTTTTTTTTTTTTTTTTTTTTTTTTTTTTTTTTTTTTTTTTGTGGGGACGGAAGCGCCCTTATTGGTAGAAGATAGCGGCCGGGTAACATCGCGTGGGCTTGGGCCCTCTTAAACGCGGTCGGGCCCTCTCAATTTCTTCCTCACTCCTCCAATCTCAGGCTGTGCGACGGTTCCGTGTTACATACTTTTGACGGTCTGGTAACCACTAGAAGAAAGGAAAGAACCGCTATTTTTACCCCAGTCTGAAAAACAACAAAATAGCGATGACTGTTCTTCTGAATTATAGTGATTGGCTGGAGGTGTCGGTACCGTCAATCGACCGTCCATTCGGGATATATTTATGGAAACTCCTCGACAAATTCAGCGAGATTGCGTTTGGCGGGTCTGCAGTTGACAAGCTGACGTTTATCCCGAACTCGTCCATGCCGTTCTCGTCGCATTTGTCGATTGCCGTGGCCACAGTGGTGTACTACGTGATCATCTTTGGCGGACGGGAACTCATGCGGCCGTTTGCGCCGATGAAGCTAACCGCCTTGTTTCAACTGCACAACTTCTGTTTGACAGTCATTTCCGGCGGACTGCTGGCCTTATTTATCGAACAGCTGACCCCGATTCTGGTGCGGCACGGGCTGCTGTACGCCATCTGCGCCCGCCAGGCCTGGTACCCTGAAATCGTCGTTCTTTACTACCTGACCTACCTGTCGAAGATTCTGGAGTTTGTCGACACGTTTTTCTTGGTTGTGCGCAAGAAACCGCTGACGTTTCTCCACACGTACCACCACGGAGCCACGGCTCTGCTGTGCTATACCCAGCTGCTGGGCCATACCTCGGTGTCCTGGGTATGCATCACGCTGAACTTGCTGGTGCATGTGGTTATGTACTGGTACTACTTCCAGTCGTCGCGGGGTGTACGTGTCTGGTGGAAACAGTGGGTCACCCGCCTGCAAATCATCCAGTTTGTGATTGATTTGGGTTTTGTGTACTTTGCTACCTACACCTATTTCGTGGCTACCTACTGGCCATGGCTGCCTAACATGGGCAGCTGCATGGGCGAGGAGTTTGCTGCGATTTGTGGCTGTGCGATCTTGTCATCGTACTTGGTTCTGTTTATCGGTTTCTATATCCGCTCGTATTCCAACAAGTCCAAGTCGCGCCGTCGCAGTGTCGCCGCCCGCGAAGCCACCGCCGAAGCAGCCTACGCTTTAGGATCAGCCAGTGGGTTTTCAGGTATTGCTCCGGTCGAAAACAAAGCCGCAGCTGCTACTACTACTGCTGCTGCTGCCGCCGCCAACAACGGCTCTGTCGCTTCACGTACTCGCACCCGGTCTCGCAAAGAGTAACTGAAGTCCTCACACCAACATTTGGGTGGACAGAGGGTATGATTGGCTTCACCTACTTTCTTTTTTTAAAAAAAAAAAAGTAATATAAAGAAAGACAAAAGAGAAAGAGACAGAGACGGATAACTAAAACAGTCCAGGATTCGGTGCATGATTCTTAGCTCTAATATCTAATTGTAGAATACATTTAAGCTGATGGATAGATATCTACAAATCTATTTCTTTTACATAATTGTGGTGTGTAGTCTCAATCTATGGAGTGTATCTTTTGAAGTTTTGAGGAATTAACCGCCATATCTTACAGTCCCAATTAATAATTATATTTGTAAAAGTCCTTAGAACTTGGATTCTAGCTATCTCTTTTTTTTAACACCAATGAATCATATTAATGAGGTTTCTTCTTCTCTTCGTACTGTGATTCAATCTTTGTACGAATTAGCGGTTTCTGCTCACGATTACGACGGTCCAGAATCCCAGGAGGTTATAGTGGAACGCATCAATTTGCTAGTGGCTGATCTTCAGGCTCTTAGAGATCAAAGCCAGAATCTCGAAGGCTTAGCAGTTCCTCGCGATATAATTGAATATATAGAAAATGGACGAAACCCTGATGTTTATACTCGAGAATTTGTTGAACTGTTGGTGAAACAGAACCAGTACATGAACGGCAAGATGGCTGCGTTTGGCTCCTTTCGAAACACGTTGGCTCGTAAACTGGTTGATGCTTATCCGGAACTAAATGATGCTGTTTCTGCTGTTTTGGCTCAGTCTGGTGGCTCTTTGCAACCTTCAGATTAACAATTTGTTGTTTTTTTTGTTATGATACACTCATGCTCTTACTACATGTGATAGTGATGTGATAGAGGACCTTCTTTAGAGACTGTTACTAGAAGATATCTCGCATGTTTGGACATCTGCGTTTACAATGTTTCTTTTATATTTCCTTCCTGTTCTTCTTTTTCTTTTTCTTTTTTCTTTTTTGTTTCCTTCGGTCTAACCTGCTTCACTACATTTATCGTTTGATCTCAAATCATTATCATTAGACATTCTACATCTACGGCTTTTCGCGCGGTCGAATCGCATCTTGGCTTATATCTGCCAAGTTCCGGCGCGCTTGTGAGCTTGTTCCGTAGACAGCTTCAAATACTGTTCTCTTCTCCTCATAAGATCCGTCCTCTATGCTGGCCCTTACCTGATCCATAAACAGTTCCCATACATGCATATTGTGAATTGCCAGAAATACCCAAGCACTCATTTCGTTGGCTTGTAGTAAATGGTGGATGTATGCTCGGTGTACTGTTTTGCAGCTATAGCATGTGCATCCGGCCTTGATTGGTGACACATCCACTTCATATCCCTTCCAGAGGTTGATTGCCAAGTTCCCGCTGGGCTCATTGAAGTCGAAAGTGTATGCAGTTCCGGAATCCGTGGCCTCCTGAGGAGCGGATGCCGGCACTAGATCAAACCCCAGGCCTGTCAGATGAAGGGTGTCTTGAGGAGTACAGGCATCTGCTCCACTGTAGACCAGCAGGGCTTCACTCATCCCTGCCTTGTGGACAATGGAGTCGACGTCGACTTCTCGGGGTTCTTGGGGTTCAGGAGATTGGTTTTCTACTTTGCGCTTGCGAGAGATAGCGCCCTGTAAAGTCGTGAAATGCATTCCTGGCCAGGATTCGTTAGCCAGTTCGGCCAGGTATGCATCTTGCTGCCAGGATGTTTGCCCATATGTGGCTGCTACCAGCAGCCGAGGTTTTATCTCTGTCGGGGCTTGCTTGAGCCATTCCATGGTCCGTTCAGTTAGCTTCAAAGACCGAGTACGTCCCGGCTGGCCATTAGGACTTACAGTTGGAATGTCGGTTGGGGCCAGCACGAGGTCGAGGTCTAGAGTACTGAGATATTTATACATGTCGGATATTTCTAGACGAACAAACCCCTCGGCAGTCATGATCCCCAGGCTGGATTTTCCATTGGGTTGGGTAGGGTGGACAGGCCGGGTTCTTCTTGGTCCCCCGATCACAACCTGATTGCCCAAGGCGGTTCCCTGAGAAATGAAATTCTGATTCAAGGCTAGTAATGGACTAGGTACGGCTTTAGCGCCGATATAGTCTTCTATGGCCAGGTACACCGGGTTATTAGGAGCATTATCGGGAGTAAGATGGGGGATTGTGCCTCGAGTGGACGGAATGAAATATGCAGGGGTCGAGACGGTGCCTCGGGCAGTGTGAAGAACTCCTAATCGAGCAGATCGATGGCCAGGAACTAGCGATTTCAGAGGCTCAAACCGCATCTCCATGGCCCGAATTACTTAAAGCTACCCCGGATAAGAATATTAACCTGGTTAAGTTGCACACGGAAGAAGAAAAAAAACTCTAAAAGTTTCCTTTTTGGAAAAGGGTAAACCGGGGGAAGAGAGAGGAAGGGAAGAGGTAATTACAAATCAAGCCCAGCAAAATAAAAAAAAAATAAAAAAAAAAAAAAGAAGGGAAGGGCCGAACGATACGCTACGAACGATACGCTACGATTCTAAAGAATTGTCAGGTTTTAAAAGTGGATTTTAAGCGGTTAATCTATTTGGAGCAATAGCCGGGTTTAGGCAGAACATGTTCCTCGAATGGAGTTACTCGTAAATCCAGTCGGCAGCAGCAGCCTTGTAGGACAGAACCTCCTCAGGCTTGAACCACAGAGCGATTTCCTTGTTGGCGCTCTCGACAGAGTCGGAGCCGTGGCAGACATTGCGGCCGACATCGATGGCAAAGTCGCCGCGAATGGTGCCGGGCGCAGAGGCCAATGGGTTAGTGGCACCCAACAAAACACGGCCAGTCTTGACGACTTCCTTGCCTTCCCAAACCATGGCGCAGATGGGGCCGGAGTTCATGTACTCGACCAGTCCGGCAAAGAAGGGTTTTCCTGCCAAATCAGCGTAGTGCTGCTCGAGGTGGGCTTTTCCAGGGGAAACCAGTTTCAAGGCCACGAGTTTAAATCCCTTTTGCTCGAAACGAGAAATGATCGGGCCGACAAGTCCACGCTGGACACCGTCAGGTTTGATAGCAATGAAAGTACGTTCAGAAGCCATTGATTGAAAATAGGTTTTAGGTTGTTAGCCGGGAGAAAAGAAAAAAAAAAATAATATATATAATCTGGGGTGGGTTGGGTTTGAGATCGAGAGCCCAAAAAAAAATAATGAGAGGTTCGGAGTCCAACACCGGGTAACTACTGGTTGATAGGCCAATCACTCACTCACTCTCCAGGGTAGAGGCTTAGTGATCAGGCAGGGAAGAACAAAAAAAAAAAAAGAAAGAAAACAAACACGATACCGCTCGCGAACCTATACCCATTAAAGCTGTTTAGCCAATCTATGCCAATCAGTGTGGCTCTTCAATTGGTTTAATTCAGCATATCCCTCCCCCAATCGTCCCCAGCAAGCCAGGTAAAATCATAAGACCCTCCTTTCCTGCCTACTCCCAACCGGACTTCCCCATTGGCCCTTTGTTGTCGTATATATTTACGTCCTCGCGCGTTCAACGACCCTTTTATTTTCTGCTGTCGCCCTGGTTTTTCCATTATATTAGGAGGGGTTGCCTGATTTCACTGCTGACTTTAACTAGTCAGATCTCAGTGTTGGTCTTAGACACTTTTTTATTCCCTTCTCTGTTGGGTTCTGGTATTTTCATGGACGGAAGATCCATCTCTAATCCATCGTTATCTTCTCTTCAACCCTGGGTATTTTCTCTGCTCGCTTTCTCTTTATTTTTCGCTGTCGCCAAGATGTCTCGTGAATCTTCGTCGTCTCCTGATCGCTCTAGCTCTCGCAAACGCTCGTTCGTATCGCCATTAAAGGACGTAATGGGTGATTCCTTGGGTTTGGGCACTCTTGGATTAGTCGCTCGACGCAATAACAACAACAACAACAATGATCCGGACTTGCATGCTTCTCTACAATCTTCGCGGTCGCCTTCTCCGACTCCTCGTCGAGGAATTTCTGTTTTCCCTGGATCAGAGTTACTTGACCAATCCACTTTAGAGACGGTCCACAACTCTCATCATAGTCCGCACCTCCCGCCTTCCCCTTCCTTACCGAGTCCTCCTGCTAATTATTCCCCGGATCTTCCTACTTACGTCGACCCATATGCTGATCTTTCTGGTCTCACCAAAGACCTCGCAGAAAAACAACGGCGTGTGCTGGATCTGCGCCAACAATTACAAGAGGCCGAGGCGGCCCTCGCCCATTCACAAGCCAAGGTCCAAAAGGCTGTTTCCAAATTAGACCGTCCTCCACTGCAGGACGCCGTCGAGAATACCCACTCGAGTCCTAAGATAGATCTCGCTGAACAAATGGAAGAAGTCGTGGTTTTCGGCAAGAAACTCCAGAACGGTATCAACACTCAGTTATGGAGTTTCTACCAGGACATTAAACAAGCTACCGTTGGTGATATCTTGAAGGATCATGGTGCAAAGGAAAACAGTGAGGATCGCCCTTTTAAGGATTCCAAACACCGCCGAAATAATCGGTCCGCTTTTCCTGACAATTCCGCTCTTTCCCATTCGATTCCACAGTTGGCTCCTCCTTCCCCGATCAATCAATCAGAACCCCATAAATTCAAGCCAGCTATCGCTAAGCCGGGAATTTTCCACCACTCCAAATCATCCTAAGCATTTCACGTATGTATTTGTCTATGACTTTCAAATAGTAATTAATTATTTTTTTTTTTCCCCACCCACTCTCTCGCCTCCTTTTTACTAGTAATTACTACACTGGCGTTCCTTGGATGCATAATTTACAAAAGTCCTTGCTTCTTCAGATCGTAGTACATCTTAGCACTCATAACATTACCCTCGTCGTCCTCCATTTCCACTGCCTTTTCAGTATTGCTTTTGGTCATCCTTTGCCGTTTCTGGATTTCTTCCCATAACTGAGTGGCTTCTTCGATGTTGGTGATGGCTTTCATAGCACTAGGATCGGTGATTCCCAGGCATTTAAGACCGTATTTGTGTTGTGCTTCTGAAAAATGTTTAGAAAATGCTTTTCGTCCTTGAAAGGTTTGGTTCCCACATATCTCACAGGAGAACTCTAAACCAAGTCCTTGTAGTTTGTACATCCATAAAGGAATAGGCGTGCCATCCACATCTAATGGTAGTTTCTTAGGGTTGTATATAGTATAATCTTCATCTTCGGAATCTTCTCTGTCCTTATCGGACTTTTCGGGTTCCAAAAGCTTTGGGTCTTCATACTCTTTGATGATCTGTTCATGTTCTAACTCTCTTTCTCGTTCTGTCAATGCGGCTTTGCGTTCAACGTTTTCTCTGGTGATATTTCGAACTGGCGCAAGATGTTTCACCAAAGCCGATATTTGGGCCTGAATCAAATTCAAATCTGTTTGAGCCTGAGCCTGGGATCCATCTGAGTTTCGTGCAGACAAATCGCCTGACTCAAGGTTTCTCTTATGCTTTCGACCAGTTAAATGGCTCTGGTAAATGGTTGTCTTGAACGGTCGCTGGCACACCTCACAGTAAGTTTCATCTTCAGAAACTGATATCGGAGTAGTCGACGGCTCAATTTTGACCTTATTCAAAAAGTCATCTACATCAAACAAAGGGGTTGACCTCTTCACAAAGCCAATGAGATAATCCAGTAAGTCTTGGCAATACTGCAGGTACTGCTTGGAATTATTCGTTTCAAGTGTCTCAAAAGTTCCCAGATATTGCGCATAGGTAATTTTAGGTACATTCGGTAGAGAGATATACTTGTCGTATAAAACAGTAAGATCTAAATACTTTCCAAAATACTCTTCATCGGTAAACATAGATAAGGTAGGATCGTGGCCCGAATCCCAGGGCATTTGACGATATTTACTCACTAGGTCTTGAGGAACACTACCCGCATGTTGGGCATAAAACGACTTGATCTTTTTTAATTGAACATCAAATTCATCTATAGTAGTTAGGGTTTCATATTGCCGCTTTCGTTCTTCACTGCGTTGAGAATCGAGGATTTCTTTAGCCAGAAGCTGGGCCCGAGACAGAAATTCGGCTTTTTGGTGCTCGACAGCGATTTTCGCTCGATTTCCTCGAGGATTGAAATATTGGCGATCCGCCAACGCTTGTTCTATCCTTTCGATTTCCTCATACGAGGATCTTAGCTCTTCATATATGCTCATGTAGAGGGCAAGGTTGAATGAACGTAAAAGGACTGATTATATTTGGGTAATAGGTTAGAAGAGAGAAAGAGTATAAGATAATCATCCATCAAGAAGGCATAAACCCGGAAATAATCCAGCATGCGTATTGTAATTTTTATAACAGTAAAGCTACAATATTGTTTTATTCATTTTATCTATTTATGAAATAGTTAGCTATTTTAAATCAATTTCTTTCTCATCGGTTTGTGCTTTCCGATAGATTCTATATCTCAGTCCACTAGATTTGGAAACCTAAAAGAACGAACTAACCTTTCCGCAACATCCGCTGTTAATGTCTATATTTGGATCACACCATTTATAAGAAAGTAAATTTCTCAAAAAAAAGAAAAAACTCTTTAAAACACTTTTCCTCAATTTTCCAGAAGAAATCGTGTTATTCTCCTCCATTAACTGTGAGCCTCTCAATTATATAACCTTATTTGATCCCAAGAAGTTGTTTTATTGGTTATCACTCAAAGTTTTATCCCAATTGGGAAAGATCTATACTTACCAGCCTTATCCTTCATCATGTTATATCCAGCCATGTTAGTAAAATCATCTATCCTAATATAGCTTTGTTCGATTTACCCGGGATGTGGCTGGATCTTCTTGGTTTTTTTACTTTAAAAACATCGTTTAGTTTTTAACCCCTTCAACTCTCCATCTTTCCTTATTATTTCTGAATTCTACTTGCAACATACCACAAATGCCGGTGCTTTATCGCCAAAACGCTGTGCGGAGGAGGAGCTCCGACGACCGCTATAGTGCCAACTATATAGCTTCTAGACGCCATCATGAATCTTGGATGTTGGAACAAGTCTCTGATTTAGAGCCCCCCACTAAACCAAGCGCTCGATCTGTCTATTGGAAAGTGCCAGATGAGTCGGACCATTTAACCAGTATTGCCTCGCATCCCACAAGTCCCTTTGTAGCAGTTGCTTCAGGCAAATCGAACCAGAATTTATTTATTTATGAGCTGGGCTTCTCCCCAGAGGATCCGTCTGCTAGTTCTTTAACTCACCATCAAACAATCACTCTTCCCCGGATCCATTCCTTGAGCTGGCTTCCTCAGGTCCAGAATCTTTCTTTGTTGAATGTCTTGGCCACAGGTCATGATGATGGAATGGTACATTTAGTTATGCTTCCAGAACCTCGCTCAAATGATTCGGCGGAGATTTTACGACGCTTCAATCATTCCCATCACTGTAAGCCAGAAATTGGTTCCTCGACTCGAATGAAACATCTATGTCTCACCACACCAGACTGGGTGTCTGCTCCAAACTCTTCTCTGATTACCTCTTATTGTGAGAACGTCTTCTTATGGGACCCCACCCGATCTGATCGTCCGGTTTTGAAAAAATCCGTGCCAGGAATTCGTTCTGTGGAAGCATCCCAGCTGCGCGATGGTATCATATCGGCAGTAGGAAGCTTTGGTGTTCTTCTATCCGATTTCCGGTCTCGAAACCCACAACTCTTATATCCTACTGAACGAAATAATGTGCCGGGAACTCACGTAGCCTGGTCTCCTCTAGACCCTAATGCTTTAGCTACCGCTCATGAAGATGGCTCAATCCGAGTATGGGATATAAGGAACACCGGACCTCTAGCTGTTCTTGAATCTAAGACTTCGCGTATTAATTCTATTCATTGGTCTCGGACTGACTGCCATGAGCTGGTCTCGGCTTCTGCTGATGGTGCCATTAGGGTTTGGAATACGGAGCAACTCGATACCAACAATGATACTGATAGCCAATCTGTTTGCTCGTCAAGCTCAAGCGTGTATAGTTCTGATGCCGAATACATATCTAATAACTCGTGGCTACCACCTACGCAGAAATTAGCTCATTCTCGTCGCTGTGCTCTTTTTTATTCCCTCCCTTCTCAACCAGTACACCGCAAGTTTGTGGTTCCTCGACTCTCAGATTTCAGTAAAGAAGAAGAAACTACATTCCATGCTCAATTCCAGCAACCACATTCGGTTATCTCTACTTGTGCCTTGCCTGGGCTGACTCATTCAAGCGCCTTCCTAGCCATTTCTAGCGACGCTCATATGGCCCTGCACTACAATCCTACCACAGTCGGGCTGCAGAATAGACGTTCGGTGGAATCTATCGGTAGTGTTAATAGTATTGGCTTGCCTGAGACTCCTGAGTTGCCGAACCATCATCATAATACGAATGCAAAGCATTCCTCAGGTGAAATCCGCCTTCATGAAATGGACGCAGAGCCCAGTCGTTTCTCCGTCGCCATCGATCCTTACGCTTATTGAATTAACCGGTACATAATGGAAAGTTTAGAGTAATTTTTATCTTTAGCATCTGCTGAGTACAACTACTAAAAACTATATAGTTAATTACATTCTTTTCTTTTTTTTTTTTTTTTTACATCAACATAGATCAGATAGATGTCTTTAGTTGACCTCGCTAACGACCTCAGAAGCTTTTTGTAGACTTTCCACCATACGAGCACATTCCTTGCGGCGCTGTACCATGAACTCGCTCTCTTTCAATAGATCATCGGCGTTGTCTTTGTACAGTTTTTCAAGCAATTCCCGCTGCATGTCCTCCTTAGAGAATGATACCAATTTAAGCATGATTGCTTTAGGAACCATGTCTATCATTGTCCGCTTCACAATGTTGAAATAGGAAGAGATGAGCAATTTAATGACATCAGTTTCGACAGACTCGCGCTCAGACAAAGTACCAGAAGCGCGTAAAACTGCAGGAGGGGGTTCCATGGCAGCAAGCTTCTTTTTGTTCTTTGAAGCGAAGAAACTACCAAAAAATCCAGAACTTTCCTCTGATGAATTAACGTGATTCTGTGTGGTCTGATTGTTAATAGGCTTACCAGATTTAGGATCAACCTGAACTGGTTTACCTTGGTTTAGCTTCTCCGACACAATAGACATTGCTTGATGTCCAGTGAGAAAATCAGGGTGGGCGGTATTGACATAGTTCGCTTCCATAGAGACCAAGTCGGTAACCAACTTATTAGTGGGCTGCATCGCTTTCTTCAAGAACGCAATGACAACGCTGTGAATTTTCTCTTTGAGTTGCGGGTATCGTTTATAGACTGGCTTCTGAAGAATTTGGGAGAGAATTCTAGATAACTCGTCATATACGAGATTCACACAACGCAAAGAGGGGTCCTGAAACCGATGAATCTGCTGTTTGACAATGACCTCGAATGCTGCAGTTCCCACAAAAAGAGAAGGAGAAGAACCAGACGAGTTGTAAAGAATAGTACGAATATCAGTGTCTTTGACTTGGTCAAATGGGTCGACGGCCTTGATGCCATTAGCATAAATTTCGTGAAAAACGAAGCTGATACGAGCGCCACCAGATAATTCTGCAGAACTGAGCTCGTCGCTGCGACCGTCTAATAAGGTGCGGTATTCATTAGCAAACTCGGTGATAACATTAAGAATGATGTTAGAAGACGAGCCCAAAGGATCATTTCCACCTAGTTGGTCCAGCTCTTGCTGGTACTTGGCCAGAGTCGATTGAATCTTACTTTTGATCTCAGGCAAAGTTGACTTGATATGATACATCAAAATCATATTAAGTTTTCGAGCCAAGAAGGGGGTGCCACAAAACTGGGCCTTGGAGCGATAGGAAGGATGATTCTCAAAGAACTCGCGTTCCTTAGAAAGAGCATCAGTGATTCTGCGGTTGTTCTCTATGTCTTTTTGGCCCCGATTAATCACAGGTACATAGCCATACCGCAATGGGATGATTCTGCCAGCAAGAATGTCGACTACGTCGGTGCCGTCGTCCATTAAATCGATTTTGGTAAGGACGCCGATAGTGCGCAATCCATCAGGATCAACTTCACGGGCTAGTTTAAGACCGTCAGAATTAGCCAGATCAGTGTTAGCGGCAGTAACAGCAAGGATGATGGCGTTGCTTTTAGAGATGTATTTCAAAACCATTTCGCGAATTTGACGCTCGATATCTTTGGGCTGATCACCAACGGGTACTTTGGTCAAGCCGGGCAAATCAACAAGGGTCAAAGTTAAAACATTGGGGGAGTATATTCGAAGATTGATGGGGGTAGCAGAAATACCCAGGTTGGCGCCGGTTTTGGCTTCAGTTTCTCGGACGATTTCGTCACGGATCTTGTTGAAATCATAGAACTTCTGACCAGGGAGATGCAAAAACTCACCCCATTCTTCCGGGTTGGATTCTCCGTCGCCGGTAGACTTCTTTTCCGAAGAGTCGTTGGAGTCGGAATTCTCGGACGAGACGCGGCGGTTGATAAGTTGCAAGACCAAGGGACGTCTGGTGACTATTCCGGTTCCTCGGGGCAAAAAGTCACGACCTACAATATTTTCCAGAACCGAGGATTTTCCCGAACTCTGAGATCCCACGACGGTAATCTGCGGCAAATCTATCGGGTTAGCAGTGGGGCCCAAAGTGGCAAAGGCATCCTGTAATTTGTTAACAGTAGCAATAAGTTGATGGTCCATTATTCTTGTTCAGTCCTAACTTATGCTAAGTTATCCTGTGATTTCAAAGTCAGTCTTATCAGACTGAAAAGGTAAGAAAGTATTTCAGGTAGGGAGGGAAGGAGAGAAAGGGACTTTTGGGCTACGCGGTTTTGGAGACCAAAAAGTCAAGGTATAGAGGGGTCTACTGCTTAGTAACTTTAACAGAAAATAATCTGTTGTAATCACACCTCTATAAATGGTACGAGATAATCCAGTAGTTTAAGGTAAATATTGTGCTAAATACCAAAGTATTCTGAAACACAGAGCTAAACAACGATTATCTAAAGAGTGACACAAAGAAGAAAATCCGTATTGGGAGGATTCGCGAGGTCAAGTCTTAGTTGACCTAGCAACCAGAAACATATTTCCATATTTGGGATTCCGTGTCACAAAAGCAAGCTTGGGCAAACCAGACCGCGGCCGCCCGGGATCTTGTGTTTCCCCTTTGGGAATAAAAGTAAATACAACTACTATCTACTCACTATAACTGCTACTCTTATTACTGCTACTCCGTACCAATATATAACTAAACTAGGTGGAATTTGCGGTTTAGATACTAGGAGATTATGACTTTCTCTCACGAGCAGTTTGATCTACTGGAAGAGCTCGGATCCGGTTCGTTTGGCGTGGTGTATCGAGCCATCGATCGACAATCGGGCAAATGCTACGCCATTAAGCAGATCGACCTTGAATCGGGAAACGACGAAATCGAAGAGATCCAGCAGGAGATAAGGCTTCTCAGCGAATGTCACAGTTCATACATCACGCAGTATTCTGGCTGCTTCCTTCGAGGAACCAAGCTCTGGATCGTCATGGAGTATATGGGGGGAGGATCCTGCTTTGATTTACTCCGTCCAGGACCATTTGAGGAATCGCACATAGCCATTGTATGCCGAGGTATTCTCAATGGATTGGTCTATCTGCATTCTCGGGGCAAGATCCACCGTGATATTAAAGCTGCTAACGTCTTGCTATCCAATACAGGGGAGGTGAAACTTGCAGATTTTGGAGTCGCAGCTCAGGTATCAAATAATATGTCCAGAAGGAATACGTTTGTTGGAACTCCGTTTTGGATGGCTCCAGAGGTTATATTACAGCGTAATTACAACAACCGAGCAGACATATGGTCTCTGGGTATCACCGCGATCGAGATGGCCCAGGGTGAACCGCCATTGTCCGAATACCATCCGATGAAAGTGTTATTTCTAATCCCCAAGCAGGCTCCTCCTAGCTTAAAGGACTCCCATTGGTCTGCTGATTTCCAAGATTTTGTTGGTCAATGTCTGGTAAAGAACCCCCGGGACCGTCCCTCTGCAGAGCATTTACTCAAGCATCGATTTATCCAGTCTGCCGGTCCTACTAGCGAATTAGTCAATGTTATTCAGCGAAGTATTGAATGGAAGGCCCGACGAAATGATCGTTCAAAGACAAAACTGTACCAACCCACGATTAGTGCTCTTGCCCAAAATTCGCCGGCCTCGTCATCCGCGTTTTTGAATACCCATAATTCCGAAGAGGGTTGGAATTTCGACACAATCAAATCGCCCGTTACTGACACAACAGTTACTCCAATAACTGTCCCCGACGTTTCTATCTTGCGAATCTCCGAGCAAAGTCCTGCGACATCCCCGGCATCTCCTCGAGTAAGCTCCACCTCGGCGGCCAGTTTGGCTACCAGTGGCGTAAATGCCAGTAACAATGCATCTAGAACTCCAATTACAAATAACGTCAATGATTCTAAATGTCGGTCCCGGCAGCTATCGAGGGTGTCCAGTTCATCTCCAGCCAGCTCCCCCAAAAGTGCAGCTCGCGCCAGTGCACGGCATCGGCGACACCTGAGCAGCAAACCGGGGGTAATTGAACGAGTTTTGGCTGGTATTTCAGAAGATAATATAGGGGAGAAAGAAGCTCGTGCACTTCATCTTTTTGAGGAATGTTGGAAATCATTAAGTGGAGAGGTGGATTCGAAGACCGAAAAGTGGCTCCTTCATGCCCTAGCCAGTCGGGTGGCTACAGCGACCGATCCAAATTCTACAACTTCAGCGAAGACAACAGCTAGGTTTCCTGAGAAAGATACTATGGATGGCATATTGTACGGTCGGTGGTTAGATGGCTTGCGACGTCGATACCCGGACGCAATGCGATGACCCCTTATCCGACATGTACATGGGGGGAAAATAAAAATAACAAATAAAAAAAAATACAAAATAATAAGCATAAGATTTAATGACAGACTAAATAAAAGTTGACTGTGAGTATATGTTTTCTATAATATACATCAATAATAAATTAACTGAGATCATGTGAAGGATGGAAATAAAGAGGAAGGGAGATGAGATTTGAAAGATTTGAAAGAATACTGAACGACAAGAGAGTCAATAGTACAGAATCATGAACCAGGGCCATACTTCCACCAGATTGGCATACATATTTCATTTTTAAGCCAATCAGCTCCTTCGAATGTTTTTCCGGCAGGGCAGTGGCATTTGGGTGAGTTAGGACAGTTGAAGAAGGGGATATGCCGGTAGCCGATGTCATTAAACCAGTGAATGTTCTTTTTGTCTTGGAACAATACAACGCCGATAGTATGTACAGGAGCATCGCCCCATCGCTCATAGAAAAACCCGCCAGCTCGGTCGAGGTAGTTAAAATAAGCCTCGTAGGCTTCCGAGCGATAGAAGTCCATATCGGCGATCTCGAAATTAGACCAGAAATGACAGGTAGAATAACCATTGGCAGTATCATAATGATCTTTGCGAGAATTGTCTTGGAGAAAGCCAAGTGCGGCATTATCGTGGACGTAATGCGGGTTGTCCGCCAGGAACTCCAGGGTTGTTGGCCATAAATTACGGATGCTTTCGGGGGAGTCGTACAGACTTATAGTGAACCCGTAAGTCTTGTTATGATCTTGCATGAACCGAAATACATCATAGTCAATGTCGCAGTAGTAGTCTGTGTTTGGTTCTACCCGCCAGTAGTAGCGAAACTTTTTCATGCGAGGATGGTTATAGAACTTGCCTGAGTTCCACCGACACATAGAATGGTAGCTAGGCAAATCAGCATATTGAACTTTGTCTATTTCTTTCATTTTCCGACCCGATTCGATGGCCAGTTCTTTGGAGATCCATGGCGGTGCCTGCCAGTCCTCGGGTTCGATAAACTCATAATAGATGGTGCTGTTGGTAGCTTCTTTCGTCCGGCGTATGAATTCAGACGTGAATTGTTCGTCGTTAAAAAAAGTCCAGGGGTAGCGGAATTTCCAGTTGAATGTCCTCTCCACTTGGCCCATTGTACGTAGCAACTGGTCCAGCTCTGAATTACGAACCAGAGACATCAGGGTAGCATTAGCCCGCTCCGCAGTGGTATCATTGAACAGCACGACGTTGTCTGGAAGCTTAACGGGTTTCATGTATGGATCGTTGCTTAAATGAGTGCGGACCTTTTCCTTGGTGGATTTTGCCAGCTCCTGATACGTTTTTGAAACTGTGGAGTTGTGAGTTAGCGAAATCACCAATAGAACCACAACCGCTAGTCCTAGAGCCAGATATAGCCGTGGCCGTATATTTCGAGGAAATCCTTTCCTTGTGATGTTCGGCATCTTCGATATATACCTAAACAGTTCCTTTAAGTGGGGAACACCACGAAATGAGAGATTTATAGAAAAGAAAAATGGTGAAATATTTATATAGTGGACGAAATTAGAGTTTGTTCATCAAGCGACCGGTGACCTGTGGGCCTGTACCTGTCTGACACGTAGTAGTGTACTTTATTTTGTAAGAAACAACTTGTTCGAAAATGAGATATATAGTGAAGCGTAAAATACGCTGATCTAGTGGTTATTACTATAAGAAATTAAGCAGGATATTTCTAATCATAAACTATCTTCCTAGATTCTTACACAAATCTGTCAGGTACTGCTTGAGGATAGAACCAGTTAAAGTTTTCGTCTACTTGCTACGGGGCAATAACGATGCAATGCTACTAAAATTCTGTCTACTGCTATTGGGTAATAACAACGCTAACTCTTAATGAAATCGTGTACTTAAATTAAGTAAATATTCCACATGGAAGTCGATAATGACTTATGCAAATAAGTCTCTATCTGTAATTTAGTGTAGTGGTAAGATAGCCATATCTATCACAGATTGGTAATCAAGTATGACCACACAAGATGTATAATCTATTTATGTTCAAGTATCGTAGTTTAACAAGCCTCTTTGGAGTATCTGGATGCTAAGTCCTCTGACACTTGAGGTTTAGGAGGTTCTCTGGAACGTAATACGTACGTCTTTTTAGATTGACATGTAGAGTCTCGACTATTCTAACACATTAGTTAGGTTTTTCCCAAATTATTCGCCCACCTTTCACTTGAGGCTCTCCGTCTTATATATTTCTTCAGGGGTTACGCTGACTTAACTACAGTTACTTGACTTAATCCCGTTGAGAAGGAGCTCCAGTACAACTGAACCAACAAAGCTGCTTATCGGGCATTATGGTTAGATTTCCCGTTTTGCCTGAATGAATCGGCAACAACTCAAGGATCGGTTTTGCTGTCTAATCGGTATGTTCGTCGTTGGTGATTCTTCGGATACTGTTATTACTAGGCCGATCACAAAATGTAGATACAATGCCTTCCATGTATTGATGTCGATGTACAGAGTAGTTATGGCAGATTGGTATGACATATTCTGGATGTTTAATATTATTTGATATATCTAGGTGCCTGTCAGTAATAATCTATCTGCTTTCATATCTTTGTTCCTATGGTGTTTGTCTAGGTGAACTAGAATTCCCCACAGGGGTTTGATTCTCCAACGCAATATCTTGATCTGAGAGGACAATCAATGTTTATATGATTTATAATACAATTTTGTACCATAAGTGAGCTGTAGCGATAGTGGAAATATCATCGCTTCTATATTTTTTGTGATCACTGGCATCCTAGAATTTTCGTATTACCATACTTGCAATACGTTCGAGAAATAGTTCTTTTTCTTGCCTGTGATTTCATATGCATAGCACTGGATTTCTATAGCCCAGTGCTTGTCCATAGAGTCTGTCGAACCATATCTGCGATGGATACTTTGCAGCTCTTAGTCTTTATGTATAGATATTAGCCGTTTCTCTTCTCGTATCTTAAAAGAAGACGTTAAACCCTTCGTTTACTTAGCAGATTGGCTAACTAAGTGAACAAGCAAATACCTGTGGCCCAATTACTGCATTCGATATACCTTAAACCTTATGTAAAGTGTGGTTGGTTGAGTATCCCATATATATGTTGACAAGCGTTAAGCGGGATTGACATCAAGATTTGGTGATCTCGTAGAAATAGTAATCTAATTCACCAGGTGTCTTAGTAATTTCATTATATGTGTATATCCAATATGGTCTCTCCAGTGCCAGTTTGGCGAAATGGGGTTGTCGATAAGAAATATAAAGAAACCGACCTCCTGGGCGCAAGATTCGATTCACTTCATTCATATATTGATCGACATTTTTTTTAACATGATCCGGTAATTCCCATACGGAGCCCTTGTATGAAAGCAGGGCATCTAACGTGCCCTTGTCTAGTGCAATATCGAAGGAATGATCGTCGAAATCCATGTTTCGCACGTCCATCTCTAGCCAGGTGAGATCTGGACAGGTTTGCTGCATTTGTTCGATGACAGTAGGAGAAAAGTCGATATTGATTATATTTTTCCAACCAGCATTGTACATGTCCTGAGATAAAGAACTGTTTCCACATCCAAGCATCACAACTTTATCGGATTTAGGAATTTTCTCTTCCAATATGGCCTGCAGTTTATCTAACTCCATAAACCAATCAAACAATTCTTCCGATTTCTGGTATCGTTGATCCTAAAATGGTTAATTGTGTCACAGATTGACGTGAGTACTACTTACCCAGTATTCTTTTGTTTGCAATTGGTCGACATCTTCGGGTTCGAGGTCCATACTGAGAATGTATAAAAGTGTGTGTGTGTGTGTGTGTGGTATTTATTTTGAGAGGGATCTTGGTTAGAGCAAAAGCTTAATTTCAATTAAGCTACTTTGGCTTACCTTTTTTTTACACATAATCAGCACGATGTTGCGCATAGGCATTATTCCTGAACATTTTTCTACTCCGTTGCATTTTGCAGTGCAGAATGGTTGGTTAAAAGCTGAGTTGATTCCTTATCCTCGAGGGTCTGGCCATCTTCAAGAGGCTTTAGAAGCTGGGGAGATAGATATGGCCGTGGGACTAACTGAGGCCTTTGTGGCAGGAATTTTGCTGGGGAAGGATTACTATAAAATAGTCGGGACGTATGTATCGTCCTCTTTATGTTGGACAGTTTCTACGGGGGGCGCTCGAGATGTTACCATGGACACATTGGCTCAGGGGGGGAAAGTCGGCATTTCCAGGCTGGGATCCGGCTCTCATGTGATGGCATCGGTGTTGCGAGACCAGAAGAAGTGGACGTCGCCTTTACAGTTCGAGGTACTAGGGAAGTTCGATGAGTTGAGAGCAGGTGTAAATTCAGGACAAGTTGATGCGTTTATGTGGGAAAAGTTCACGTCGAAAAAATACTTAGATTCCGGTGAAATCAAAGCGATAGGGGAAATCTATACTCCATGGCCGTCGTGGGTTATATCTGCTCGGATTACTCTAGATACAGGTGCTGTGACTGATGCATTGGTTGCCATTGATAAAGGAATTGCGTATTTTCAGGACCATCAGGACGAAGCGGTGGAGTGGATCTCGACCAATCTGGACTATAGTGCGACTGATGCTCGATCCTGGTTGCCTACCGTTAAGTTCCAGACTCCTACTGTAGCTGGAGTGGAGAAAGATATGATTGCTACCACGGCTCAGGCTTTACTCAATGCTGGTGTTGTACCCTCGACAGATCTACCGGTCGAGTCTTTCTTCTTCACTCACTAATCTTTTCCTAAGTGACCTATAAGAGAGTATGTAGATTTTATGATATATAATTTTATTAAATTTCAGTTGTCTTAAAGGAGTAGGTTAGTTGATATTAAGTTGTTTTTTGAGTTGTTCACTCACGGATCCTTCGATGTCGTTGTCAGATAAAGCTGCTTGATATCGGGCCTGGAGATTGGTAGTGCTATCCAATAAGTTATCGTTGTCATCATTATTGTTGTTGTTGTTGTTGTTGCCGTCGTCGTCGTCGTCTTCCTCGTTGTCATCACTAATCAGCCCGTTTTCCTCGCCGGGATCAGAGACACTTTCTGCATCGGAGATAGTTTGTGCAGGGATATTGTCGATACCGTTAATGTCGTTTATGTCGCCTAATGCCTTTTTTAAATTCTGCTGCTTTACTTGCTCCTCGGCTTTGGCCCGCTCTTGTATCATACGTTCGCGTTCCAATTTGTATTCGTTGTTGAATTCCGTGGTCTTCTTTTTCAGAATTTCGAACAGTTCAGGGAACCCCTCGCCAGTCATAGAGGATACTGATACAAAATCTAATGCATTGTAGAACTCTTCCAGAACTAGCGACATAGAACTCATGAGACTACTCATGTAACTGTCCATGTCTAAAGCAGCCTGGAACTTTTCAAAGTCAGTCATCCAGTCGATAGCAAATTGCGAGTCTTGTTCGTCGATTTTGTTAAACACCACCACAAAGGGAAGCCGCGTCTTGTACAGGATCGAGCAGGCATAAAGCATGTTAGACATGAATGTGGCCGGGGCAACGGTCCGCGGGGTGTCGACTACGTAGGCTAACACTGTGGGACGGGCGCTGGCCAGACTTTCTGTCACTATGGGGCCCGTCGCCGACCATATGAAGGCTTCGATCTGGCCGGGGGTATCGACTACTACGTACTCCTTGCGCTTCTCCACCAGCTTGATTACTTGGTCGATTTTGGTAGTAAACAAATTCAGGGAGGTCAGAATAGCTCCGTTGGGGCCAAGGTTAAAATCAGACATCACCTTGCGGTAATCAACCGAATCTCGAATATCTATGTTCGGCACATAGGGCAGGTTCAGCACCGCGGGATCCAGGTTGATCACATAACACGGTCTATGGCCAGTTGCTTTGTATGTGCTCATCCGACGAACAACCGTCGTTTTGCCCGATCCGGCCATTCCTACTACTACCACATTGGCTGTTTCTTGTTCCATGATTCTTTCTTATCTGAAGAATGAATCTAATTTCCAAGGGTGAGGTTTCTTTTTGGGAAAAACTCCAGAATTAGCCAACCGCCTACCAGTCCAGTGTATTGTCCCAATGCAAAACTAAATTAGGAGGCCCAATTCTTTCTTATTTTTTTTATTTAGTTTTTTTTTTTTATCTTTTTGGTTTCTGCAATAATCTCCGCTAGTGGATGCTCTTGTCAGCATTAACTCGCCAGAGAATACAGTTTATTGCAAAAATGTCTTCATGGATTCAACCTCAAGGGACCAGCAAAGGTCTGGTATTGTACAACTCTTTAACCAAGTCTAAGGTTCCATTTCTCGTCAAGGACAACAGAGTTACTTGGTATTGCTGCGGTCCAACCGTGTACGATGCGGCTCATATGGGCCATGCTCGCAATTACGTATCGACCGATATCAGTCGGCGAATACTCCAGGACTATTTTGGTTACAATGTCGAGTTTGTGCAAAATGTCACCGATGTCGACGACAAAATCATAGTCCGTGGAAGACAGAACTATCTGTTTGATCAATTCCAGCTGAACCCAATATCTACGGCACTGCCTACAGTGATCCAGGCCTGGGATTCTTACAGTTCCAAGGTCCCTGGCATCACGTTTGAATCGTGTGGTCCGGTCACTGAGTCGACCCCGGTCGACTTAAAGCACCATGTTTCTGCGCTATACCGAGCCAAACAGGCTATTCAAGGCGCCGAAACCTTGTCTCCACAGCAGTTCTATGACCTTTGCCGGGAAGTGGTGGTAGTTCAGTTGGATCAGACCTTGGGTTCCACTGTTTCGGACCTGTCTATATTTCGCAAACTTGCTGCCTTCTGGGAATCCGACTTCAATAGTGATATGGCCGCCTTGAATGTTCGTCCTCCAACGGTGGTTACCCGAGTGTCGGAATATATTCCGGAAATCATCACTTTCGTGCAATCCATAATGGACAAGGGTTATGCATATGAGTCTAACGGAACCGTGTTCTTTGATACCCAGGCTTTCGACAAAGCCCAAAATCACACTTATGCCAAATTGAAACCCGGCAGTAAAGATCAAACGGCCTTAATAGATGACGCAGAGGGTTCATTAAGCACCAAAGGCCCCTGGTCTAAACGCCATCCTTCCGATTTTGCTTTGTGGAAGAAGAGCAAGCCTGGCGAACCCTTCTGGGACTCACAATGGGGCTTAGGTCGCCCCGGCTGGCACATCGAATGTTCCGCCATGGCTTCACATGTTTTAGGAACTAACATCGACATTCATTCAGGGGGTATAGACTTGGCCTTCCCTCACCATGATAACGAACTGGCCCAATCTGAAGCCTGTTTCGACTGTTCTCAATGGATTAATTATTTTCTTCACGTCGGCCATTTACACATAGAGGGCCAGAAAATGAGCAAAAGTTTGAAAAATTTCATTTCTGTCAAAGACGCCTTAGAAAAGTACTCGGCTCGTAAACTTCGTCTTATTTTCTTAATGCAAACTTGGTCTAATCCGATGGACTTCAAAGAGTCACTAATGGAAGAAGTCACCAGCGTCGAAGCTACCTTCAATAAGTTTTTCACCAGTGTTCAAGCTCTTAAGAGAGAAGACGAGGCCAAGCCTGATGTTCCACTTAGACTCGAACAACCCGAATTGGATCTTTTCGACGTGATTCGAAAAACTCGCGAAAAGTGCCATGATGCGCTCTGTGACAGCCTCAACACTCCTTTAGCTGTTCAGATTCTTTTGGATCTCGTTCAAAAATGCAATATATATCTTACGTCCAAACCCGATCCAGTACTTTCTCCTGTGCTCGAGGCTGCCCGTTACATCACCGAAATGCTTCACATATTCGGATTTGATGGAGGCGACGATCGCATAGGATGGTCTAATAAATCAACCACCGAACAAGTTAGCGCTGAAACTGCTGCTTTACCTTATGTGCGAGCTCTATCACAGTTTCGGGACAATATTCGCCAGATTGCCATGAATAAAGGATCTTTGAATGAAGTGTTACAACTCTGTGATAACATTCGTGATGAAGTGCTACCCAAGCTAGGCGTAGGATTGGACGATAGAAAGTCAGGACCTGCACTTATTAAATTTTTATCAGAAGATGAAGTTAAAGACTTAGCACAACAACGCGAGGAAGCAGCAAAAAGAGAGTCCGAAAAGGCAGCCCGTAAGGAGGAAGCTCGACTCAGGGCAGAAAAATTACTTGCCGAAAAACGAGAAAAAGCCAAAATCAAACCATCGGAAATGTTTAAAACCGAAGAATACTCTCAATGGGATGATAAGGGCATCCCTACACACGACAAAGAAGGTGCAGAAATTAGCAAATCCATGAAGAAGAAGCTTACAAAACAATGGGAAATCCAGAGTAAACTTCATGAAGAATTTGCTGGTTTATCAATCTAATGTGCAATACACTTGCATTACGTCTAACGATTTTTAAGAGAAGACTAATAATACAAAAGAAAAAAAAAACGGAATATATCATGAAAGATTGTATCAAACACCTAGATAGAGCCATAAAGATCCTAAAATCACCCTAGTAATTACTCGAGAGGAATTCCAGAGTATTCAGCATATCCTAGGGCCAAATTCATATTCTGCAAGCACTGAGTAGCAGCTCCTTTCAATAAGTTGTCAATGGTAGCAATGACTACCACACGATCTTGGCGTGAACTAACACCAAATCCTCCAACCACTACACCGTGCTTGCCAGAAATATCTCGAACAAGTGGAGCTTCGCCACTCACATTGACGAGTCTTTCACCCTCATAGCGGTCCTGATAAATGTTTCGGATATCGCGCGAAGTAATCTTCTTGGCTAAGGGGATGGATATAGTATGAGTGATACCTTGAAACCAAGAAGCAACATGCGGAGTAAAGGCAACCTGCATACCTAGCTGACGAGAGACTTCTCTCTCATGAATATGGTCAGTCAACGAATAAGGAATCAAATTGTTTCGCAACACGTTTATGTCGTTTTTAGGGCTCGGTTTGGTACCTGCACCCGAGTATCCCGATACACCGAAGATAGTGGGCTGGCCGTTAATATGCTCCAGAAGAGGTGCAATGGCAAGCTGAGCAGCTGTTGCATAACATCCCGGATTAGAAATCCTGCGAGCTTCTTGTATTTTCTTTCGCGAAACCAATTCAGGCAAACCATAGGTCCACGTTCCTGATTCATCAAAACGATAATCGGCAGAAAGGTCAATAATTATAGACCGACCCCCAACACTATCGATGGCATCCACAAATGGCTTACAAACTCCATTAGGAAGAGCCATTACCCAGATATCGACCTTCTTACCTTCTTCTAACTGCTTCAAATCCTCTACTTGGAGATTCTCATACCAGATATCTGATTTGGTATATCCTTGTAATTTCTTCCCTTCCAGTTCACGAGACGAGACATGAGCGAGTTCCATATACGGATGATTATTGATAAGTTCAATGAGGGCTTGACCAGTATAGCCTCTAGCACCAATCAAAGCCACCCTAGAGGGTTTAGTATTGCTACCTTCCACCAGCGGGGGATTGGGGTTCGTAGAATAAGAGCGTTTCTGATGTACCACAGAAGACACACGAGACCGGGACAGAGTAGAGAAAGCGCGAGCATTTGAAGGCGCTTTAGAGGCCGAGGAGGTAGAAAGCTTTGCCAAATCTGCTTGCTTAGTGAAATCAGCAATCAATTGAGAGATTTCCTCAGGGTTTGCGATACCATACCAGAAAAGAATCTGTCCATTCCGAACATATGAACCATCTGCGCGGTCGAAAAACCAGGTTGCATTCTCATCGTTCTCAGAGATAATCCATTTCAAGGCCGGAATATCAGCCTTAATGGCGTTCCAGACGTTGTCAGTGACATTATTCTGCCAGCCGTTCTTGGAAGCTAAAAAGCGATCTAACACTGGCAATTTTCCCTTAGGATCTTTAACCACAGCCAAGACCTCAAGGGGTTCGTCGCCATATGCCCGGAACGTAGTTTCTTCCAAACTACGGAGATAGCTGGCAACAGTGGATTTTCCTGACTCGATTTCCGGGTCACGAGAAATTGCGCGACGTAGAGCTTCAGTAGATTCAAATTCTTCAAGGGAGTCCCGAGAAATTAGACGATAACCACGACGAATCATGGTACCGGCTCCAGAGTCGGTAAAAAGTTCACGCTGAAGATCATGGATAGATATAATGGCAACCGAAGAAGAGCGAGGTAAATGCATGAGTAAATCACGGATTTCTTTAATTTTGAGTTTGGTACCATATTTTACCCAAGGCTCTTTCATAAGGCTGCCATACTCCTCATCGAGATTAATAACAGAAATTTTCTCACCGGTTTCGCCATGGATCAAGCCTCCCTTTTCGTTAAGATAAACGATTTTCAAAGGCTCGATCACTCGGGCCAGTTCACCAGCAGCTACATCAGCATTCACATTTAGAATCTGACCTTCAGAACTTTCCGCCAACGACGTGAGAATCGGCAGGTAGCCATCGTTAATGGCTGCTTCTATAGGGGCCTTATTGACACTGGTGATCTTTCCAACGTACTGATAACGATCTTTATCAAGGTAATCAGCAGAGAAAACACCACCCGTGATTGGACGAGCGCGGACATCCATGGACTCTAGAGCCTCGACTAATTTTAGGTTTTGTTCTAAGAAGACTTTACGGACGACACTCATAGTTTTTCCGTCGGTGACTCTAATTCCGTCAATGTATTCTGGAACTACACCTTCGGCCTCCAGAATTTCATTAATTTGGGGACCGGAGCCATGAAGGATAATGGGGTAGAGACCAACATGGTTCAAAAAAGCCAAGGAAGAAGCTAGTTCTTTCAAGTTCTGGGTGATAATCGCACCACCGACCTTAATAACAGCAAATTGCTGACTGTTAACCGAAGTGAAGTATTTCAGGTACTGTTCCACTTCACGCTTGGATCCAATATTGTTCAATAGCTGAATAACAGTAGACCGCGTAGAATAAGCCCGCAAAAGTCTGGCTGACGTCAGGGACCCAGGGACCACAGAAACACAAGACCGCGAACGTTTATAGTTCAAACAAAGACTAAAACGAGATTTGGACAAGTGGCGAAACATCGGAAAATAATAGCAGAAGGGGGAAGAGAAGATAGTGGGGGAAGAAAGACTGTGTCGGTAACAGTTAACAAATAATTCTAGCAAGGGGTGGTGGGGGTGGATTTAAAAAAGATAAAAAAAAAAAAGTAAAGGTAGCGCAGCAAATGATATCAAGCTACCAACAAACAGAGAAAAAGAAAAAGACGATCTCTAACCCAAACTATTCTATTTGTTAAAAGGCTGGGAGAGTATTACAAATTCGACTAAAAGGAAAAGAAGAAGAGAGGGGAGCTTTAGAATATGTCTAGGCAATTAGTGTTGAAGATAAGGTTTCAAAGGGTACGACGATTAACGCCAAAATGATATACTACTAGCAAAGAAAAACAGGTTAATAAAAAAACCATAGATATACGATACATGGAAAGACGCTACATGAGGAGAGTTTTTTTTTTCTGTAAGTGCTTATTGTAATTATTTTACAAATATTCTAGGTTAGAAAACGAACAAAAGATGACAAAATAAAACTTGAAAGCTCAGAGATCTTGGTGTTACCTTGGGGTATTCTCATTCTGCATCAAAGAGGGATAATTTCTCTAATCATTGCTTTCTAGTTTTCATTCTTTTTTTCTCTAAAAGAAAAATCCTGTTTATTTTACATACCGTATACTTAGGTTAGTCACTGTACATATAAAAAGCAATCGAAGCTACTTCAGGCTAAAAGATGGTCGCATACTGCCGAGTCCGTAAAGTGAAACCAGGCGAGGTTTCCGGTCCTACGGCTCTAGAACGCAAATTAAATCATCCTCAGTAATACCGTTAAACATAATCAATACATACTTATTCTGCTCAATCACCAGGCGATTGATATCAGCTAGATAACATGTCTACTGCAGAGAAAGCTGAAAAAAAGTGGTTGGAAAAAGATGAAAAGAAAATTCAATACTCGATGGGTGTTGGGTTTGGTTGATATTGTGCTGGGCTAGGGCTAGCTGGACTTCGGAAGGGACAAGAAGAATATATCAGGGTTAGGGTACACATAACCAATAAGCACCACTGGCTAGGGGGCTGGAGCCCCCAAGCCATACCTAGACTACTGCGCTGCATAAAGAAACCCTAGCATAGCAACAGTCACGACACACGCAAGTCCCAGACTGGCCCTCGATACCGTACCTGGTTCCAATACATACTTCTGAACTTCTTCCTCCATACATACATATTCTCTCTCAGCCCACAATGTCTTCCGAGGTTGTTGCTGTTAACTGGAAATTCGTCGAGGTTGGTCGCGTAGTCCTCATTCAGAAGGGTAAATACGCTGGAAAGATCGCCACTATTGTCGACATCGTTGACCACAAGCGTGCTTTGATCGACGGCCCTACCACCGGTGTGCCCCGTGGTCCTGTTCGCTTGGCTGACGTTGTTCTGACTGATCTTGTAGTTGAGAACCTTCCCCGTGGCGCTGGCCACAAGGCTCTTGTCAAGGCCTTCACTGCCTCTGCTATTGCCGACAAATGGGCTCAATCAGATATTGCCAAGAAGATGGCTATCAAGTCTGCCCGGGCTGGCTTGAACGACTTCGAGCGCTTCAAACTTGCTCTTCTCCGCAAGGAACGCCGTGCTGCTTTGAAGAAGGCTGTCAGCGCCTAAGCCTTCTTCTTATTTTTGGCTTTTTCTCCTCCTCTCCCCATGTCTATGAACCAATGAGGGCTTGGTCCTCTGCCTACTGGCATCTTACGTTACTGTAGTAACATTGATGATTTATTATATATTGTAATGCTTCTTATCTTTTGCTTTTTTTTTTTTTTTTTTATGTTTTATATTCTACCTATGTAAGCTCTAATTACCGTGGTATATAGTATACTTCGTAGAAGTCAAGCCGAAAATCCTGGCGGGGAGGATTCTAGATATCACAAAGACTATCGGCTAATCCTTGGTCGATTGCAAGTTCAACTCGGCCCCAAACCGATCCTGCTTGCAATTCCACTAGATCATACGATGCTAATACAAGAGACATTTCAAATGCTTCGACTGCTGCACGTCGACCCAGCTTGTGTGGCACGGCCGATTCAAAGGCCAGCGGCGCACTGAATTGATCGTACACATCAAAACTGAGAGTACGAGACATCATAGTCAGATATCGCGCAAATCCAACAACTCCAGGATACCGACTGTCCAAGTCCAATAACCGAGTCAGCAACTTATCTGAAACCGGTTCGAGACGATCCAACATAGATTGCCGAGAACTGCAACGCGATCCATGAGATGATCGGCGAGAGCTTCCTGGAGACAAAGACCGCAATGAGAGTCTAGGAGTTTCTTGTTTGTTATAAGTCTTATCCAATGCATCAGGAGTATCCATCCACGGCACCATGGAAAACCTATCCTGCATGGGTCGTTGAGCATCTCGACCAATCTCGTAATCGTCCCATATATCGCCCAAACCAGTTTCGGGGTTTGGCGTTGGCACAAGACGTAACATCACTCGAGAGCTATCAATCAAGTTGGTCAACATGACGGATCGAGACGGATCAGGAAAATTCTTGAACTTGCCCAGAGAAGTAGGCACTTCAAATGCAAGAGCCGGCGCACTTCGGAGATGGGATGGCGATTCACAGGGTTCTTTATCAAAAATCGGCCGCTGCAAATGCTGCTGTTGCTGCTGCTGATGACGACGACGACGACGACGACGATGATCAAGATCACTGATGGGCTGAGAATCAACTTCAGGTTTAGCTTGGGAATTTGAGGCTATCGGTTCAACAGCTGTAGCAATTAATGAAGACTGTGCTGCTAGGTGTATGCTACTAACCGGATTGGATTCCATTGATCGACGAGGGACTGGCGAGGACTCATAGTGGGTGGCGTGATGATGATCAACCATATCTGGAGTAACTAAATGATCAATTACTAAGGTACCATCTTCCGAGGCACTGAAATTTTCTGAACCTAAGGGATCTAGAGGGAAATCTCGGGGTTCATTGAAGCCAGACTCCAAATCCTCAAATTGCTCAATTACACTGGCTGATTGATCTGCCAACTCGACCACATTCCTCGAACCAGAACGCCGTTCGTTTACTCTGGGTTGCGAGCTCCTAGTAGATATCACTTGAATTGCATCTTCAATGGTCGGAGGACTTGAATGAACCGATAATGGCTTCTTCACTCGACCTTCGACCGGTCGCGTAGACCGCAAACCATTTAATATCTGCCACAAAGAATTAGATTTGAATTCTAGTCGAGTGAGAAAAATCGCAAAAACAGTCGCCAACCCCTTAATTGCTATTGCAGCCAATTGCAGATTGAACAAATAGTGGTGATTTAGCGTCCAGGCAATAGCTTCCTGAACAGGAAACTGAGCCGGGACTGTAGTCCTCCACTGTGCTAGCTTCAAAACCGTTCTAACCGACTTAGGAGCGTTTTCAATCACTGGATTCATCCAAGAGAAGCACTAAGAACAATAAAAAACAAAAGGAAAAAAAAAAAAAAAAAAGAAGAACGTCATAGTCACATCCTCTACTATATATATATAAATTTCAAGACCATTGCAATTGGTGAATTTATGGTCATGGTCATGGGTACTAGCTAGTACAATCAGTTTGGGACGACTGCACTGGAACTTACTTACCTTCTTAATAATTTTCTCTTTCTTATTGTTGAACTGTCGCTTCTTTGGCAGAATCAAGGTTCCAGATGTTAAAATTAAACGTATCACCAGGGTTATCCCAGAGAAATTGTTTCGCAAATGGTAATCATTCCCGGTAATACTCTAGGCCTCAGTTAGACGTCAGCTTAACTGGCCAACCACACTCACGGGTATATAGAACTCGTTCAAATCAATATGAGATAGTTTTTGGCATTCTTCGGTAAACAGTTTACACAGAGCGAACTATCAAAGATTATTACCCACATTTATGAAAAACTCGCTGAAGTGTATTTGCTATTATTTCCAGTCAGAGAAGTCTTTATTATTGTTTTATGCAACCGTGGAATTAAATAAGGTTTTGCTGAGCGACTTACACGCGCAGTATGTTTGTGTGTTGCGCGACTTAACTTCCCAAAATACGAGACGGTTAAAAAGGTTGATTGATGTATGAAGTTTAATGGTTGCTCACTTTCATATAACCACATTCATTAGCCTCTCCTGTTCTCTAAAAGAATTAGAATGAAAGCCTAAATCTAACCAACAACAGCTTGCTTAATTCTTGGCGTTTCAAGAACTTGTTATAGAAATTTCCGGAGATCATTCTCTCTTGAGCTGAACGATATTGATTACTGACCATTATTAAAGGACTGGATTATGAAAATCCATTTTTTTTTTCTTTCTCTTTTTTTTTTTATATTAGACTTTTGGCTTCAGTTTCTTTCTTTTCATTTCTGCATAATCAATCTTATGTAATGGCTTCATGATTCGAGATATGCCCCTATTTCTCCCCTAAAGCTTTAGTTACCTCATCACTGAATTCTGTTTCCTGATCAGGAAATCATTTTCGTTGAATTAAGTCTTCATTACACTTTTTTTTTCCCTCTCTCTGAAACCTTATTGAGCAGCTGTGATTTTGAGAAATGATGAATTTCTTCTATTCATTTTTCAATTTAATCCTCCTTTTACCAACAGTACATAGCTGTTTGTAGGACCGATAAAATCATGAAGACTATATATTTGCCATGTTTAACATGTACGATTCGGTTTCGTGTTTGAAGGGGTTTCCTTTATAATTTTGTTGCTACGAGTGCCGTCGGAGGCTTTACATCCTTCTTCAACATTCAGAACGGTTGTCACATTTTCGACCAATAAGCTGCTCCATCGCGAATTGAAAATTTTTTTAGCCATAATACAGCCAGTTATGGCTATTGGCCTCTATAAATTTTTATTTTTAATTAATATAAAAGGCCATCAAATGCTGTTCATTGTTATCATTTTCGTTTTGCAATGCATTTGGCCTTAGCATCTTTGGCTGCTTTAGTGGCTGCAAATGACTTTGGTTCAACCATTCTTGGTTCCTCGGAACCTTTTGCAACAACCTTGTTTACCGAAAGTACTGAGCCTGCTTTTAGAACGATAATTGTCTACAATGATGCGGCTGCTAATCGCGAGGAAACAACTACCCTTGGAATCGTGGAGCCTTTTGTAACGACACAGCTTCCCGAAGTTACTGAACCAGCTAGAGATTCAATATTCGCCCGCGATAGTGCAGCTTCTAGGAACAAAAAGCAAACTCTCCAATACCCCCCTGATGATCTTGACGGGCAATTTGACATTTTGGCTCGTTTTATAGGCGAGTATAATCCAGAAGATCATCCTCTTACCGCCGAAGAGCACGAAGTTGCTGATTTTCTGTTTGACCATTTTACTCCCGAGAAGTTGATCGCTATGGATCCGTCAGATTTTGTTTCGGATGCCATGCCAAAAGTTTTATTCGAATTGAAGCGTCGAGCAACTATTGATAATCTTTCTGATTCCGTCGGAGGCATCGGCTCGACAAGGACGGATAAACTTAACTATAAAGCTCGCATGGAGAAATCGCCTGAATATCATGCCTTTCTGGCCTATTTAGTTAAGACCTACGGTTGTCAAATATATGAAATTGATGAGAACCATCAGTTTGCGACTGCCATTGAACGCGATTTCCGTAATTTTCTCAATTACTGGAAGAAGAAGTACAATCACAATACCGTCTCGTCCAAACCTGGAATCTCAGTTGTATGGCGTAATGAATCATCTTCTACTCGAACCAGTGTTGCAGCACCTACAGATACTTTAATTCAGACCTCAATTGTATCGGAACATGCCGGTATTTATAATATTTCTGTACTAAGTTCCAAGATTAACGGTTCTTTATCGATTGGAAGTGCTTCTTCTGCATCAGGTCCTTCACATTCTTCTTCTTATGTGGCTTCTGTACCAGCTAGCACCTCATCTATTTCTGTGGTTAAATCGACTCTTCTGTATGCGAACAGTTCTTTGATTGAGCCTGCGTCGACTGCTACCTCAGTTAAATCGACTCCTCTGTATGCGAACAGCTCTTCGATTGAGCCTGTGTCGACTGCTACCTCAGTTAAATCGACTCCTCTGTATGCGAACAGTTCTTCTATTGAGCCTGTGTCGACTGCTTCCTCAGTTAAATCGACTCCTCTGTATGCGAACAGTTCTTCTATCGAGCCTGTGTCGACTGCTACCTCAGTTAAATCGACTCCTCTGTATGCGAACAGTTCTTCGATTGAGCCAAGCACTTCATCTATTTCTGTGGTTAAATCGACTCCTCTATATGCGAACAGTTCTTCGATTGAGCCAAGCACTTCATCTATTTCTGTGGTTAAATCGACTCCTCTATATGCGAACAGTTCTTCGATTGAGCCTGCTTCGACTGCTTCCTCAGTTAAATCGACTCCTCTGTATGCGAACAGCTCTTCTATTGAGCCTGCTTCGACTGCTTCCTCAGTTAAATCGACTCCTCTGTATGCGAACAGCTCTTCTATTGAGCCTGTGTCGACTGCTTCCTCAGTTAAATCGACTCCTCTGTATGCGAACAGCTCTTCGATTGAGCCTGTGTCGACTGCTTCTTCAGTTAAATCGACTCCTCTGTATGCAAACAGTTCTTCTATTGAGCCAAGCACTTCATCTATTTCTGTGGTTAAATCGACTCCTCTATATGCGAACAGCTCTTCGATTG